>JACJUY010000851.1:2954-41930 GCA_014220935.1 Platorchestia sp. MABIK | reverse complement strand
ATGACGGTTTTTGAAAAATTATTGATATCAATCCTTGAATTGGTGTTCATTTAAATAACTCGGTTAATTAAGAACCAATTCAAGGTTAAATTCCAATAATTATTCAAAAACAGTCATTCGTTTGTACGTAGAGCAGAATAATGAGTTGGCCCTGATAACGATGCAACATTCCGACGAAATATGTCGCACATTACAAAAAAAATCTAGACATTGATGCCGTCTTGTATCAGGGCGGCGTATTGGCCATTGAGATTGGTCGACCTTCATTTCAAGACACAAAAAAGTGTCGAAGCTAAGTATCGGTAGTTTCAAGTTAGGTTGGATTATTTGCAAACTTAGGTCTTTCTAACCACAAAAAATGAGGAAAAAGGAAGAAGGCATCATTCAGCTAGAAATTAATGGATCAGAGACTCAAGGCAGAAAGGTGTCTCCCAGAACTCGGCGCACAGATACAGCAAAAGAAGTTCAGAAACAAGATAAAAGTTGACGGAAGTAATAAGTACTGAAAAAGGACAGCAGTAAACAAGAAAAAAAGACTCCGTAACAAAACAATCTATTACGTATTTTAACACAAGGAAGACCTACCTAACCTCCAGCTGAAGATCTCACACCTACCCCTGGGAGCACTAATTCCCGTGAATAAAAAATTACACCCCACAGGGGTGTTTTAAATTAGTTAATTTAACTAATATCAAGGGCAAGAGTTGCTTCGAAAATTAAATAAAATTGTGCTCAATAGCAGGGGAAACATAGTACTGTACGTAGGTGCTCCATCAAAAGTGACGGTGGGCAATTTGATCATCTTAATCTTTTCACACTTCGACACTTCTTCATGAAAAGTAAAACTTTTTGACCAATTGAAATCTACGTGCAATTGAAAAGGAGGATTCAAAAAAGATAAAAATTTACTCTCATCAAAAGAATTTGGAAAAATCTAGTTGAAATGTAAGTGTTACTGAAGTGTTATTCAAACCTCGACGTACTCCTCAGCTGTCAGAGACGTGACTTTTATAAATGCCACCGAGAGTTCAGCACCTCAACTCGCTTATGATCATCAGGCCGGGTTTGCAACAGCAGCTATTGGCGCCTTCACCATACGGGTCAGCAGTGTTTTTGTGGTCGTTTAGTTGAGCCCGTTTACAACTGGTCGTGAGTGAATTACGAGGTATTGGTCCTTCAACTATTCAATTTAAAGAGAGGCATAGCACGCCATATTGAATTACAGAATCCAATTTTCCAGCCAGAAGCACGGGATATGAACTAAAGTACTTGAGGTTACCAGGGTTTGATCCAGCATTAAAAGCTTTCCCTTCAGTTACTCGACATCAAGGCCATGAAAGAGGACTGCGAAAATTCCACAGAGTCGAAGGTGCGTGTTACGTGGATAAACTCCTTTGCTTTTATATTATTAGAAGTTACTCGTTATTTTTAGAAATACACATCGAATTCGGTACCTCATGCAACCATGCTGCAAGCCCAGCCATGCTTCAGCGTATTCAAAGCCAGTATGGTATCAGAACACAATATTTCACAGAAGGTACATTTTTATACCACCATTCATTCTGCAAGGACTGTTCACAACTCCAAAATAAAGAACTCGAATAACACCGGCAACAAGTGTAAGATATTTCATTGAAATGCTTTTACACAATTAAGAAACGAAAAAGGAAGTGTAGAGTAATACATACTACCATTGAGTAGTAGGCCTCTCATACACAAAGAGCTGTTTCTTCAGAACAAGAAGGCCTTCTTCAGTCAAGCCGAGATAAGTAACGTAGCTCGAGTAGAAACTCTCATAGGGTTAGGGCAGTCGTGTAGGCCTTAGTCATTCGTTTTGAAAGTCAAGCATGAGTTACGCTTGGTGATATTTTAAACATTTTGGATACGATGTGGTAACATAAATTTTACGAAGATGTTTTACGAAAATTATGCAATTAAGCAAAGTTATTCAGAAAGTTGTCCTCTTCTTCAAAGCTCGTTTGTATGGCTAGAACATTCCATTTCTGTATGCCGCATATTAATGGGAAATTAGACTTTCGAGATTTTAGAATATTTATTGGTCAGGATTTCACCAACGAATGCTCAGCACGTTGTTGAATAAAAAAAGTGTAACAGCTCTTGTGCAAAACATCATTTGGTACTTTTTCAAATTAGGAGCAAATTAAAAGTTTTCAGAGTTGTTTTGAACATCCAATACACAAATAGAAGTAAAACTTACGAAATCTATAATATTTCAACATTAGCATCCTTCAAAACACTTTCAAAGCACCCGTCATGCCGCTCTATGCGCCTACTAACGCGAACTCTTACTGGGAGCACTGCAGTAAGGATGATTGTTTTCATAGCCGTAAATTTGATCTCTGATATTGTTTCAGCTCTTCTTAATAGTTTCACTTTTTTGCTCGCTTTTCAGCGCATCATAATTTCCAAAGTTTCTTTCAGGGAATTTGCTCCAAATTCTCTGCGAACGCGTCGACTTTCAGCGCTGGGTAAATTTTTAAGACGATTAAAATTCGATGCTTTTTGTCAGCTATTTTTCACGGTTTCGTTCAAACATGGATTAATGACGATATCGTAGGTTTTTAGTCAATCTTTAGTGCATGATATAGATACAATATTTTGGTATTTTGATATTCAATTCAGTATCACTGAAAGGAAAATTAACTTTCGCTTAAGGGTTTTATTTCCTTGTTCGTTAAATTATAAAGACCCATTCTTCAGCCCCTCTCAACTTGAATTTCTACACTTACAAAAGTGAGCTTCCTTAACAATACGCAACATACCGAACTGAAATATTCTAATTTAAACCACTACAGATTGAAGTTTTCACATTTTTTGACAAGAAACACTACTCAATGAGCCGCAAGGGGTCTAGTACGACATAAAAATCTACATACTCAAGCTTCAATACAGACACTATTCAGAGAAGAAAGTATTTTAGCAAATAGCACATAACAACTGTCTATATTTTTCTCTCGCACCCATGAATACGAAAGAAAAACGATTCCCTCGAAGAAAGAACGAAAATAATTATTCTCATGTGGAGGTCAAACTTTGACACAGTAACAAAATACCGCATAAAACACAACGGATTATGTTACGCATATAATACGAGTGTTAGCTCTAAGCTACACAGAATTTCAGAAGGAAGCCAATTGCGAGAAGAGAGATCAGGTCCATTTATCTTACTGTAGAAGTCATAAAACAAACTCACTTAGCTAGGAGGGCAAATGATTTTAAAATGATAAACAGCATCACATACCTCTCGACGTTCACTCGGAATCCTGTGCGCCACAAAGATCATTTCGAGGACAGAAATTCTATTATGCATTGATTAAACATATAAAGCATTTTAAAAACAGTCTTGCGCAAATGAAGGCCAAAGCTTTGTCTCGTTGAATTGTATGAGACAAAAATCAATTGAGTTGGTTAACACTTGTATAAACACAAATAATAGCATCAATCATTCTGAGTACTTGAACAACTGAATCTGTGTGATAAGCGTACCTGTGATACAGGCTTCACAACCTCTCCAATTTTCCTTCTACACTAATTTAGAAGTGAACACGTAACAAATGAACTAGGTACTTTCGAATAGAGCGTTTGAGGAGCTCCACAGTTGTACAGATTACACGAGAGCAAATCAAAATTAGGTATCACACTAGCTATAAGCCTGGAAACCGAAAACAATTTTATGGTATTTATGCAAACCTATTCAGTAAAGACAGCTATTGGTTAAATGAAACGGATTCCATTTTTCCATGAAAATATTTATCACTAAAACCACACAATGAAATTTGCCACACGCTCAAGACAGAACCGTTTTCTGACGCTCGCTTTTCAAAAAATGGTCAGAACCCCTTGCAACAAATTTTTCAATTTAAATTCAAATTGTCTTGAAATTCTGAGGCATTTAATTCTTCCATTTTTGTACTGGAACGAGAGAGCTTCTCTGTACAACGCGATCAAAAGCAAGCTTTCACTTGCTTGACACGACCCGCAGCACCACACAAAACCCAAGGGAGTGTATTTCTTCAGAAACCACAAAGAATCACCAGAACACAAGCTGACATTAAATGAAATTCCAAGAGTGAATGGCCGTCACAGATAGAGCGGCAACGAACTTCAAAATAATTTCACGGCGGACTTTACCAGTCACTCAAAGAAAGCTCAACAATGCTTTGCATGAACAACACGCGAGGTAGAAATTCTCAAGCAATTGTTAGAGAAGGGTCAACTCTTTTTGATAATTCTTCCCATTCTCCAATAGGAGTGACAACGTTTTCTTTCATGTGTAGTAGAATTGATAAGACGCTGAGTTACACTGAGAATTCCTGTAACCGCGAATACTCGGCGCGAATTTCTGTTCCATAACAACAACTTTCATCAGAGGCTGATGCCGCATCCAGCCGTCCCAAGATTTGCGAAATAATTACGAGGTAAAACAAAGCATAACGGTGCAACAAAGACTTGTGTCACAACAATCGAGTGAAAAGCATGTATCGCATAGCAATTATTTCCCATCCAATAGTGGTGGCATTAAGGAATGCTGCCAGTAGCGAGTACTGTGAAATTTTGCTTTCAGGACAATATTATTATTAATTTGAAGAAAAGAAAGAACACCCACGAGCACTCGAGTTTATTTCACTTCAACCATTAAAGACAATTCGTTTTATTCACAAACAAGGCGGCTGACCTTCAAAATTTTTCTCGTGTATTTTCATGATCCATGGAATACAGCAACTATTTCACCCACTAAATCGACGCGACTGTTTTCGACAAAGCGGAATAACTAAATTACACCAACGAAAATTGGCACTGACTAACAAACTCAATAAAGTAGCACAAACAAACCTCAAACGTCGGTTGAACGTTACTCATGAGAGGAGAAGTTGAACGCAAGATGACGGCGGCAGGAGACAGGAAGCCTGAGGCCTGGCGCTGGAATGCCGCCCCCTTCCCAGGAGAGCAGGGGGCGCCGCGGGGGTGTGGGCGGTGCGAGTGGGACAGCTGATCCCGGCAAGATACGCAGGCAAGACCAGGTCGCAACTTACGCATCATTTCTCAACAGGGATCATGCCGTGAAGTCGGCTACGCTTACCTTACATTTGCTCCTGATTACATTTAAATTGTCCTGATTACATTACATTGGTCCTGATTACATCACATTGGTCCTGATTACATTACATTGGTCCTGATTACATTACACTGGTCCTGATTACATTACATTGGTCCTGATTACATTACATTGGTCCTGATTACATTACATTGGTCCTGATTACATTACATTTGTCCTGTGCATTAGGTAACAGTAACACTTGCCATGAGGGACGATTTGCCGCTCACGAAAATGGAGTTCTCGAAGAAAATGATACCGCAAAACACAATAACTGTCCTCTTCAATTTCATAGGTAATCTTCTGAAGATAACATCTTGAATTTGACACACTATGGTTTAATTGTAATTTTTATAACGTTTGTGACAACGTTTGTCGTGGTTGCGAAGTCACCTCGAAATAACACGTCATAAAAACAGAGGAGAAAGAAAGGCGACAACGTAAGCGTGGAAAAAAACGTTCACAAATTAGGAAATTCCTCATATAATACATTCCAATACTGCCACAACCCCACAAGCGCATTTTGATACTACGGCGAGTACAGATACCTTACATTGTTAAGCCCTATCTTACCTGAGCCGACATAAGCTATATTTTTAGGGCCCTGTGATGCGACTGAGATTAAGTTAAGATTAAGCTCAATAACTCCTGTGCTTGAGAGCGATAAGATACTTCGCGCCGCATCTTACAATCGAGCGTGGCGATGCACGTGCATCGTGGCAGTCACAATTATCGCATCACATTTCAACTACGATCTGAATGCAAGACCCAGCGCAACAATAGCATTGTTTTCGCGCTGAATTCAAACAATCGCGCGGTTGCGCCACTAAGGAAACTAAGGACGTAGAGATGAGAAAGCTCACAGCAGAACTTTTCAAGACACTGTAACAACTGCAATAAGAATAGCGTAAGAACATTAAAAAATAGTTATTATGGAGTTCGAAGAATAGGAATAAGATCGTAGATACAGAGCAGAAATCATTTGAACGACCGATCAAACTCACAAGAAAAAATCGTTTTGTTCGAAGAAAAAATTACTCCAGGCGTAAAAATATAACTCACTGCAACACTATCTTGGCAGTTAAAAACGAAATAAAATGACGTTAAAGCGCAATAATTTACGCCAGGGGTTAATAACTTGCGTTTGACACGCAGGGCTTCAACTTCTTCAAAAAAATTAAGATTAGTCATCAACAGCGCAATGACCCTTTGAGCACCGTAACCTAACTAAAAGAAAATGGGGATTCGAGCAAAAAGTTATTATTGCCCTGATATATGTACGGAATTAACATAGTATGGCTCTTTTCTATTCAGGCATCCATCCAATGATTAATAATTAATTAAATATAACATCTCAAAAAAGTTTTAAAAATCATTCTAGATGAGACGATGATACTTCATGAATAAAGTTTTTACTTTGACTATTGAGCAAAGAAATAGTATTAAAGGAAGAAAAACTAGATGAGATTGAGTGAAAAACGTAAAATACTTCAGGAATCAGAATACCTGAATATTACGGAGGAATAAAAAGCAAAACATGTCTCTATAGAATCACTTCTGCAGCAATGTAGAGGAGGATAATGGTTCAATCATAGCTTTGCCTGAAATTGTGACACGACGACCATCATCTCGCAGCTCAGCTCCTTCCTAAAGCGGAACGCGGGCAAACCGAGCAACCGCAGACAGAGCTCGAGACTACCCCTCCAAATTACGTTCATAATGACTGCTAACCTGATAGGAAATCTTCAGAGCATTAAAGAGAAAGTTCAAAAAAACTCCAATCTTGTTTTCAAAGGGGAAAGAAGCTGAGAAGAGTTGATTGCGACACTGTGGTTGCCAAACTCAATTATGTTCCATTGGAGCACTAAGAGAATGTACACAACTTGTTATGGAGTGTTTGAACATGATAAGGCACAAAGAAAATAAATCATTAATACTACTCAGGACATAAAATTACAAAATGAGGAATTGAAAGTATCGGTGAACAATGGTGCGTGCTAGCACAGTAGAAGAATAACGTACCTCGGAACACAATAAATTCTGAAAATGTTTCATCATTGCAGTTTATAATTCAATATGATCAGCGACGTGAGAACACTGTAGACATTTAGTCCATAGAATGCTTCAAAAGTAATAAGCTAGAACAAATATTAAAGAAAGCGACGATAGAAAGTACCGTCGTGCAATTTGAACAAGATATCCATCACTTGAAACTGATCTGCAAAAAAGCAAATTCTTAAGGCACAAACATTCGAATATTCAAAAATAGGATAGGCGGAACAATGACCAACATGGACCAGATAAGTAAATACATCAAAACATATGAATCGAGATTCATCAATTACAAAAATTAGACCACAATCATCAACATGTACACATCGACAATAATTCCGCTGTACATGTAGGCTATTCGAGGCTTAGAACTTGAATTATCCTTTATGTTGGTACAATCATTTTGGAAAATTGTCGATGTCAGCCAATCTGAGTAGAAACCAATTCTGAGAGCTTGATCATGAGAATGAGAGCAAGATGCTCCAAGAAGCCCCACAAGATCGATGTTTGTGGACAGGGCGCAGCTCTGTACGGGAGGTGTCCCGTTCTCGCATGGGAACACGATCTTGGCTGGTCACTTTTTGCAGCACCTCGTAGGACTTCTCCCAGGTATAATGTACAACGCACTGCGTGGAAGCGCAAGATAATGCACATCAGAGAAAGCGCATAAAAACGCCTGGTGACAATTATGAATAGAAAGCAGTCACACAACGAAAACTGTACGTACCAAATGCACTGACGTCGTACACCATGCAACAGTGTAAAGGTTATTGCCACCACGCTTGCATCTTACTCATAAACAATACTAGAGGGGTACGAAATGAAACTTCGGACGACGTGCGATATACTATCAGTGTTTTAAAAAACAATGATGAAGAAAAAAATAATACGTAATTTCAAGTAAATGCTGAAGACAATGAGCTGGCCAATAACGACCATGGAGATTACCGGACAGACATCAATTTTCGCTAGTGGAAATTGGAGCGTGCGTAGCCACAGCGCAAAAATTTACTAGCGATGTGACGTTAGATGGATTCATTTTATGAACCTGCATCAAAATAACGGCATTCGTAGGTGCAATACCACTCCCAGTAGGCACCGCCAAAACTTGTTACACTGTCGGCTTGAACAACTAACAGTTCTGTATTCATGCACGTGTTGGATCCATGTACAGAAACAACACAGCAGTGAATGAAATCATTCTCAATCAATCACTGTTCACCTGTACAAGATTGAGATTGTACGACGTTAGGTTTGTTCAAACCTCCCTAAACACAAGAATGTTGCCAAGAGAGGAAGGAAAAAGACACCATCCAATATAGAATAAAGAATAGTATGGAATTAAGAAATCCATAGTTATTTTAGGCGTGCACACAGTGTGGGACACATCTTGAGCATAAAAACAGAACGATTGAACGAAGCTTATGAAAAAGTTGATTTGCCACGCGATAAGAAGTAGAAAAAAACAGAAATGAACCGAAAAAAAGAAGGTCCGTAACAAAACAAAAACCTATCTATTTCAATAAAAGGAAGGCCTACCTGGCCTTCAGCTAGGGATAACTGAGCACGAAACACTTTCGAATGGCTATGCTGTGAGTTAAAATAGTCAACAGCTATTCACTTATTAACACAGAGTCCTGCTGGACGGAACCGTATAGTTAATAAAAGACAGTGGATCAGACACTTCTTCGCAATTCAGTTTCCGAATCACACAAGTAAGAGATATTCATAAAACGCTTCGACTACAAAATAAATCAATTTAAAAATGTGTATATGAAAACTGGGCAACGATAACAAAACCAACTAAGAGCTCAAACCCCAAGGATAAGCAAATTGACACCGAAACCAGTTCATCCTGTTTAAACATTTAATATTAAAATCTCGAAATTAATAATTTTTAAAAGAACATGAGTAACCCCAGACCATCCGATTCAGACGGACTAAAGACGCCATGGCTAGTTCATCAGAAAAACGTGATGTTCATTTCACAGAGGCAGAATTGAACCGCGGCATTTCATGTCACACCTCAGTACACATCTGTTGCCAGCAGGCGCTCGCTGTTCCAAAGCAGTGGGAGTGCCGACGCCCAAACTCGCCGAAGAAAACCGAGAAGTAGACAATAAGATGCGGGAGAGCCGGGCTTAGAGTGAAGACAATTGAGAGGGAGGGGAGCCAACTAGTATGTTTCGGGTACAGTGACTACAAACTTAGGGTCGACGGCGTCAAGGCCGGTGGCTCTGAAAAGACAACACAACTCAAAGGAAACCAAACAACTGAGAAAGGCGAACAAGCGATCGAGAAACCAATTATATGGAGTACAGCTTCAGCGTCACCCCAGCATGCAATCTTATAATCGAGATAGTTGAGAAACGCACAAATACGGCAATCACATCTTAGTTGACAATAATCAGATATTTTAGAATAAACAGCGTAAAACAGAATAACGCACACTCATGTACAGGGTGCGCCAGAAGTAGCTAACCCTTTTAATTTGCTAGCTGAGTAAATAGAATACCGAAATAAACCATTAAAAGGACATTCTTTCAAATAAAACAACTTCAATTTTCCTATTATTAAAAAATTTAAAGGGTCAGTTACTTCTGGCCCACCCTGAACAAACTCAAATATATCGTTAGTACGTCTAGGGCCTAGCAAGAAAACTTCATTCAATGTCAAGAGGTGAAAGTGAATGATTTTCTTTCTTACGTTAACACCATACGAACTTCGATGTACTTTTATTAATCCCATAGGAAAAATACAAAGCGCTCCAAATCAATCCAATATGAATTTGAGCGTACTTCATTTTCATTAAAATCCTAAGAAAACATGATACATTTCAAATTAATGCGACATCAGCAAGTAGTACTCCTTAGCACTTTGACTGCGACTACTAAATATTAAGTTCAATGCCAAACTCAAATTTAAAATCAATAGTAGTAAACTATTTTGAAAATAGCAAACATGAACTGGATCGTGCCTTCATTTAGCTTTGATTAAGTATTTAAGAAAATTGAGTTTGCGACTACTGGTCGGTCAGTAGCACTGTGAAAATTACCTACGTGTCCACCGGTGGCGCACGTCGCAGTCATAGTGTTAACTATCTCATACAAGCACACGAGAAAAGCCATTTTCGTTAGAATTCTTTCAAGTGCTCTGAATTCCCTTCAGCTTTATTGACAAACCTTTGGCTAACACACTGGTTTGAACTACCGTATCTTAATTGTGAAAACATGATTGAAAATATATAGCACGGGTGTTTGTTATTTTTCTCTCCCACATAGGGTGAGTTATAACCAAGAAAAGTTTAAGGCGAAAGATATGTGAACTTAATTTTTAAAAGTGTGAACAGAGCACAAAAGTGCGGAAATTGGTAGAGCACAAAAGTGCGGAAATTGGTAGAGCACAAAAGTGAGGAAATTGGTAGAGCACAAAAGTGCGGAAATTGGTAGAGCACAAAAGTGCGGAAATTGGTAGAGCACAAAAGTGCGGAAATTGGTAGAGCACAAAAGTTCGGAAATTGGTAGAGCACAAAAGTGCGGAAATTGGTCATTAAAATGAACGAAAACAGAGGGTAAATTAACAAAACAGATTCATTCAAAGAACCTATCCGGAGAAAATAAGATTAAATTATCTGTGATTTATCCTACGATACTTATGCTCCTTGTAAACCTTGGAACGCTAACGACACTCTAACTAGTCTCAAAATTTTTAACAATTGAAACCGATCGAAAAATATGTTTATTTTACCAGAGATAACACTTGGTTATTTGAAAAATCGGACGGGTGAATCAATGTGACATTAAAGGTTTAGACAGCAGTAATAGGAAGAATGTGCTCGACACTGTGGAAAATTCCAATGGATTTAAATAGTTTCGTGCGCATATGATTATGTCCGCCAAAATTAATTTTTTTCTAGTATTAGTCCTTAAAAATTGGCCGTCGTCAGCCTCTTGCATTTTCTCGTGGCTTATCATAATGCAAGAGGGGAGCGTTTTTAGAAGTAAGAGGAGAGCATATATTTAGTCTAGTTCACATTCATGCAGATTTTAGTTGCTTCGAGCTAGAACAACACTTCACTTTTTAATTTTTTCAGGCAGGAAATTTTCGCATTGCTTTCGAGGAAAAACTTGTAGATAATATGCTGTTATTGACAAAAAATTCTAATTTGAAAAATGAAGGTGATTTCACAATATCGGTTATGAAAATAAGGAATAGGATGGGCCGAAAGAATCATCTTTAACAGACGCAATTAAGTTACGTTTCGCAGCTCTGAATTTCAATTGTCAGTAACTACATATAGTTTACGGTTTACGACGAAGGATTTGACCTGTTCAAAAAAGAAGACCTCAAGCGTCTGAACGAGCCCTCGACATCTATCTCATGGTGATGGGCTACAATACGTATTTTGTTTAACATTGATTGTATTTGGGGATCATTACTTGGTCCACATACTGAGTTTAAAAGACCCCAAACCGCAATTGTTTTTCCGCACCACAACAAAGTCCTTTTCTAGTAGAATAGCTCTATTTAAATGCTCTGAATTGGCTGATGAACTAATAACCAAATATTGTTATCCACAAGTAGTAGTGTCTTCACGTCGTAAGGTCCTATTTGCTTATCTTTTTCGTATGTGACAAGCTCCCTCGTGACCCATGGCTTTTGCTGTTTTTTGGCGTGATTGTGTTGGTTAGAACCGAGCAGCATCCTTTATACGAACCATTTCGACAGTTTGTCAGTTCAATAATTGCTTCATCAATGTGTGTTTCATTTACAGTGTGAATATAATATCAGGTTTTGAGACGGATTCATACATGTTTTTGAGGGCCAATGAATTAACGCGAAGGCACAAAAATCTTTTCAATTGATTTAGAATTTTATACACGAACGGCATGCTTTTTTCATAGGAAAATGAAGAAATGGTCTGATATACCCGCGATTATAATTCCAGAACAGATATGGAGACCTAGTAAAAATGTTGTCTATTAATGAGGCAGCGTTAGCGAAACTCTTCTTGGCTTACTAATAAGGAGGATAGGATATTTTAGTGGCAAAGTTTAGGAAGTTACCAGTTGTTTCACAGCACTCCATTTTTGGCAGTCTGGATTGAAGTCACGGCAGATTAGTACTGTATAGTGAAGATTATTGAGAGAATGGGTACAATTAGTTCATTGATGAAGACTTGTAGGTTTCCAGAGGAGAGGCCATAACTTGTTCCAATGAGGACGTTCTTTTGGACTTAACTGAGTAAAGTTTCAATGCGATCGAAATTGTTTTTTTTCGGGAATTTTTTCAATACTAATGAAATTACAGATGGATGCACTCAAATCGCCATCAAGTTTATCTTCTTTTCCTAAGGAATGAACTGGCATGTAATTTTGTACATTTTTATGTTCTTTGAGACCAGTTATCGGTAAGACCGAGAATTTTGGAATCACAATCATATTGACCACGATTAATACGATGAATTCCAGCAGATGAATTCCACAGTTCCAGCAGAGGCGAGACAAGTCTACATTATATCATTTATCGCTGAGGAATCGTTGAAGCTTAAAATCGTTGTGCAAGGGTTGTGGTCAGAATTATTTATACGGGGATGTACTAGGTTAAAGCGGTTTAAGTGCCGGTTGATAATTGGGAAGATATCGAGTTCATTACTACCAGGAATATACAATTATGATATTAGCAATAAAAAAGGAAAAAGACTTGATATGGTAAAGTACGAGTTAAAAAATTTAAATAATATACTAGGATACTGGGACAATGAATGTCTTCGTGCTCGCTCATTGGATATTTTGTAGCGCTGTCTCGCATCTTCAGATACCAGAAGATACTAATTAAGACAAATTCAAACCCGAGTTTTGATTTCATAAGCACTCGAAGTTACCAGTACAATCCGGTAATTTTGAAGGCGGTTGTGTCTGGATCAAGTATAGTTACGTGTGGGGGCTCGACAATCAGGGTGTTTTCATTAACTGCCAGTATTTTGGTTATGATTTCAGTACTCAGATCTTTGCCGTACAGAGATGGAAAGCTTTACTGTTCGTATAGCACAAACCAAGTCCATTATGCACATTATACAGAGTGTGCAAGTTCTCATTGAGGATGACGATTTATAAATATAGGTCACCTACAAAGAGTAATGTTTAAACCTGCAGAAATGAAGACCTTCGTGACAGCAAAACACGCGCCTGCATCCTCTCGAACACAAGGGGATGCAACGTGAGGCCCTGGGGGATAATGAATACGCTGGGCTGCCAGGCGTCGCTGTAAACAGCAGTTGTGCATAGGGTATGATGGGTCGGATATCCGCATCCGCAGAAACCTGCAGTTTGCGCGGCTGCTTTTTTTGGTTTACGACAGTTATTTTCAATGGTAACGCTTTCATTTCAGTTCTTCAATGTTTATATCCATTGGCTAGGCAATAGCCTGTGAGTATTAACATAAGTGGGCATAGGTTTGCATGGGTGGGCTAACTACGGCCGCGGGTCCACGACGAAACTAACACCAGACTTTGACGTACTGGCAAAAAAACACTGTTCCCACTGAAGGTAAATGTAAACATTAACAAAGTAACCACAAATCAATGAGGACGACTCGCATTGGATTAAATGAGTTAGTTTAGCCCACCCTAATCCCAACAAAGGTGTTCCAAAGAGAGGAAGACATCATTTAGTATAAAGTTTACCAAGGGAACGGGCGATCTATGCACAAGGTGCGTTTCTACACAAGATTCCCAAGGCTTAGAAACAGCAAGTCAGGATAAAAGTTAATGAACCAGAATAAAAATTGAAGAAGCAAGTAATAGGTTTTGAAAAAGAGCAGAAGTATAACGAAAAAAGGTGGTTCATAACAAAACAAAATTTGTTCTTTATAAAAAAGTTCACTCAAAATTCAGCTCGGGACCTTTTGTCTTCCCCTGGAAGCGCTAATTTCCATAAACACACTAGTTGTAACCCCAAAGAGCAGGATAACTCATAATGATTTAAATGAGGATGGCTCACACAATGACATTAATCGGTCTGAACACCAACTGATGGATTCAAGGTTGGGTAATAGGAAAAAGTACTGTATTTAACTTTGAAGCATTTGAAGCGCACAATACAGCACAGAGGGACAACGACTACAGCGCCAGAAGCCAGCACCATTTCATTTTGAACCCGCTAATCCGAGGGGCTAAAGGCAAAAAATTATAGGCGAGCCTGACGTGCGACATAAGAAACCAGTTAATAAGCAAGAAAAATACGTCAAAGAAAAAGGACAAGCACGCCTAACCGAAAACGAAGGAAAGAAGGCACAGGGAATTACGAAGTAACGCAAGCGCACGCGAAACGAGTAGCTGGAAACAAAAATCGCTGACCGCCGTACAAGGCGCGTGACTTGAGAAACCGAGGCACCCAAGCAGGCCGCTGGAGTGTGTGGGGGAGTGTGAGCGCATCGCGGGGGGCAGTGGAGCGCGCGAGGCAGGGCGAGGGGAGGCAGCGAATGGAGGGGGACGCACCGGACGTGGTCCAGCCCTGGGGCCGTCTACCTACAGCACAGCGGCGGCCGACCGACCAAGCGTTCACTGCGGCGCTTCTGGTCTCTCTTCCAGCGCGAGTGTGATTCATGTGTTGATGGCTGCTTGCTCATTTTGTCAAGTCTATCTACGCTCAAGATGAATTCACGACTGCGTGCTCATTGTGGCAAGTCCATCTGTGCATAAGATAAATTCATAACTGTTTGCTCGCTTTACCAAGTCTTCCATCGTACATCCATCCATATGATAATTTCATGATTTCTTTCGCTCATTTTGTAATGTCTTGCACAGCATGCGTAAAAGATGAATTCCCGACTTTCTTACTCATGCAGTGAACTTCTGTGTGAAATTTTCGGTCACCCTCTCGTAATTGAGCTGTACTTCAACAGAAACAAGGGTTCCGTCAGGTTAATGACCTACTGTTTGTTGAAGTTCTGTGCCACCACTGTACAGCTGAGTGGTAATTTTACACAGGAGAGCATTAGATACGATGAGATAAGTTAGTTCAAACCTACCTAACCACAATAAATGTTCCCAAGAGAGGAAGCACAGAGGCACCATTTAGTGTCGAAATCTGGCAACGGGGAATCTATGGACAAAGTGTTTCCCCACATTCTGCGCATAGAAACAGCAAGAATGAAAAGAGTTTTAGAAACAAGATAAAAGTTGAAAAAGAAAGTAAAAGCATTTGAAAAAAGGACAATAACGAACTGAATATACCAAAAGAAATCCTATTTCATCATCAATTTGGGACCTCACATTTTCCTCCTGTGAGCGCTAATTCTCAACGATACAGTAGCTGTCTCTTCTTGGGGGAACAAATTCTCTAAGACACCAATATACTTATCCATAAAATAAGCAACAGAAACTAATGACGTACAACTCGCAATGAGTTAAAAATCTTTCACGTATCTAATGGCAGAAAAAGTGTTCATACAGAACCAATTTAGCATTTAAAGACAATTGAATTTAACTACTCTCTTTTGGTACAACATTTCGGACCGTCCAGTATATTGTAATGTAATAAATTTTTCGAATGTTTCATATAGTAAATTATAAATCATTGCATTTTATATTAGCTTATCTAAGACACTTCAAAACATGTTCTCAAGCAAGCTGCAGTCTGATGTCATGCCATGTTGTACAGTAATCGTCATTGTGAAGAGCTAAGAATTCTCATTTATCACACAGAAAATATGTCAACTTTTGAAGTCACTCTCAATACTTTTCTAAATACCATTTATTCCTTTATTACAATGTATAAAAAAGATGACAACTGTAAAAAATTAAATGAGATACGGAGCATCACGCAAAATTTGCCTTAGATTTACCTTGGCAGAAATATGATAGGTAAAATTAAAATGCGACCAATAACAAAGAGATCCAAGATGCATCATCAATATCAGGAACAACTCACGAAACGAATTATAAGCAATGAGTTACACAGCAATCAACAATGTCAAGTGATCGCAGTCTCTCCACAGATAATTGCGCTGCAGTCCAGAGGACGCAGAGAAGCTTCATTGAAATTAGTTTTTGACCCCAAGGTTAAACCAGAACCACTCGGGGTAAATGTTTCGCGGACAGATGTAATAAAGTAATTGGGTGTAATTCCAGGAATCATGTTCTGCTAAAAATGTTTCTGCCATTGTAACAAAGAATACAACTACTACTAAAGTTTTGGCTTTGGGATGCTTATATACTAATGACAACGGCAGTACTTGAGTAAATGGCAGAATAAGTTTTGCAAGTTATAACTGCATCTTGAACTATAATTTACCGATCTCAGTAAGAAGGCTCTTCATGAACGGATCTCACAGCTCGATAATGACCATATTCATTCAACAAAATCTACAAAGGAATGGTGTGCTGAAAGAAATGTTGATGTGTTTGAAGGACAAAGCTAATCTCTAGACATAAACTTGAGGCAGAAAATTTGCAATTTTGAATTTGTTCCAGAGTTCCAAACAACATTCGGATCAAAGACAGTATAAAAACAACAAGACAAAATTCCAAGTTAGAAACGTGGAGATCATTAATGTAAAATTGATCAAAGGTTAAGCTATAAAATAGTGAATAAAATTACTACTTTTAATGAGAAATATGCTGAACTCTCTATAACAGACTCATTTTTCATCTTGTCTCAAACTTAATGTATTTTCATGAAAACATTGCATATCATGCACGTACAACAAAATATTAATCTAACAATTATCAGTGTCACGTAGATTATCAAATGACAATCTGATCAGCAGTAATGAATCACTTTTTATGATGTTTGAAGTTAAATAATTCTAATTACATTTTGCCACAAATAAGCATAAGACATTCATCGTGTCTCACTGACATGCTGCGGAAAATTTCAACTACCCCGGCCGCAGGCAGGCGTCACTTGTCAATCAGGTGAAGTTATACGGATCTGGAATGCAGCCCTGAGAGCCTCACTCAGGCGACCTTGTCCGGCGGGGTAAGGCTACTTTTTCTGGTTCCTGTGCTACCGAACTGCAGAAATATAGCGCTACGGAGAAACATGAAAAAAACTCCTTCAAACATAAGCGGCATCGAAGCTGAACGCCCTTGGGTCTACTAGAAAAGAACTGGAAGATGTGGGCACACACATTCGAACTGAAAATCAGGATCGAGTACAAATACCCCACACAAATTATGGCAAGTCTCTCGTACACATGAGTCCATAAAAATGTGAAAACCAAATTTTACGTATAAATTCGTAAAGATTTATCCTTGGCAGCCCCTGTGCCGTGACGAGCGATAGGCAGGAAATGCCAAGCGTGCTCTGACTCAGCACCAATACACAGGATGCCTCCGAATCAACTTTTGCTCTCCCGCGTCACACAGCTCCAACGATGACATGAACTTCGGTGAAATTTTTGGTAATTGATGTGTGTACATACCGACATTGAAGTTCAGCTTTCAATGAGATTCACAATAACCGTTTTGATTTTTTAATTTAATATTTAAAGTCAGGTACGATGCAACCTTGAAACCGGAGAGGTAAAAGCATTTTAAAACTATATAAAATTTCAGAAACAGAAAGGTAATTGCGAAAACTCTGTACAAATTGCCCCTGCGTAACCCTGCTTCGTGCATCGCTCGATAAAACAGCAATCAACCTTCAGCACCATTAATGCGAGAAGTTATGGCAGCATATTTAACCAACAGCATTGCAAAGAACAACAAGAGTTATTTGTACACCACAGCCCCTAAGGCCCTCCACAGCACGCCCACAAGACGTGCAAATCCTTCTAAAGGACCTCATGAAAACCCAAGAACGTGATGGCATCTGCAACACGCGGAGCAAGGCATTCGCACTGCTACGTAGGGGATATAAGCAAATAACACGACAGTTATTGTCGCACACAAGTGGGGAAAACAACTGCACTCAAACAAGACCGGTGCGGGAGAAAGAGGTGAGGCGTTTACCACACTGAAGAATATGAGCGCGCACAATGTATCTCATTTTACGGTGTCATTCAAATGGTATAGAAAACGCCACTCGATTTGCTGAATTACATTTAAAGCTAAAACATCCATAAACGTAGAAATATGAACAGAGGAAGAAACAGACTTGAAACCACTTGATACGTATTCCTTGCACCGACTACTTTAGCATGGAAAGTCAAACAAAAATCAAAATTTAACTTTTGACTTCACATTAGTCCCTCCTTACTTAAGATCACGAGGGGTTTCAATAAACTAACACTATTACATGCTTTGCTGCGGCTTTGTAAGGTCATTCATGACATAAATAGGATAAGCTTACGAGCAAACAAAACCGGCACACCTATAAATGGAAGGAGGCTTGAAGCTTGCATGCAATGCACTATGCTTCTATAACTCAGAAGCACCGTGAACGCGTCTTGCCGAATATCCTAATAATTCAAAGTCTTTCTTTCGCACTTTTTTTTGCTACTTTGTTAAGTACTTTGGTGCTTCCTTTAACGCAAACATAACAAATTTCGATGAGTTGCACATTCTGTGCAAGTAGAAAATTTGGAAAATAAACATTCCCAGTTGAGAAAAATAAGACAGAGGGGAATGCCATTGACGTGAAAAACGTGATAAGTACCATTATATAGGATAGGAGATATCAAGCCGCAGTTAGGTCATCGATGTAAACAGTTTGAACTAAGTTTTCAGAAAAATTAGTACCAACGTCTTTTTTGAAGTAAAATAAGCCTTACAGAATGAAAATGTTCCGAAAGAGCACCGAATTCGCACTGTAATTCTAGACCAGCAGCACGAAAACGACGACAGACGTTGGATGCGTGAACAAGAGAGTTCTGGCTTCACAAAGCACCTCAGTTTGGCCGCCGACTACCTGCACTACAAACGGCCTTACTTCCAATAGAATTTAAGACGCTCCACGATGGTGGCATATCAACAGAAGCAACGGCATGAGAACACAACAATTTACGGTAAGAGAGAGGCGAGCATTTGGATCGTGGGATACAGGAAGCGGCGTCTGTTCAACAAATGGGATGCGTGGCAGGCAACAGATGCAAGCACCCTGTACGAGGTAGCTAAACTGTGTCAGGCATCACGGGATCAAGAACGGCAGAGGTTGCAGGCTAAACAAGTGACAAGCTGGGCTCATAAATTCGGATTATTGTAATAATTTTTCTTCTTATATATGTAGTTCAAGACTCCCTACCCACAACAAAGGCGATCTCAAGGAAGCAACGAGAAGGGACCACTTATTATGGACTAAATAAAACGGGAATTTATGCACAAGGTGTGTCCCTACACAGAATACCCTGCGCAGAGAAACAGCAAACTAAGGAAGATGAGAATATAAAGAAGATGAAGTGAAGATAATACGAAAACTGAAAGAAGTAAAGCGGGCACGAAAGACGTAAGTCCCGAATGCCTCTATAGCAGAGGTAACCTAACCGTATCCCCCTGGAGCCGCTCTCCATAGCATGGGATTCAAATCACTGCTTTTCCCTCAGTAAGTTCGAGGAGTAAAACATGACTAATTTAAGAAAGTGGATCTCCTAGATTAACTTTCATTGATTGATTACGATAAAGTTTTAACCTCTCATAACGTCAACAAAGATAATCAAAGAGAGAAAGGATGAAGACACCATTTAGTATGGAGTTAGGGGAACGCGGTTGCTATGCACAAGGTGTGTTCTCACACAGAATCCTGTGCGTAAAGAAACAGTCAATCAAGAAGGAAGGTTATGAAACAAGATAGAAGTTGAAGAAAAAAGTAGTAGGTGCTGAAAAATAAAACAGCAGTGAAACGAAAAAAGATGGTTCTTAACAAAACAAAGCCAAATTTATTTGAACAAAATTAAGACCTACCTAATTCTCAGCTCAGGACCTCATTTTTTTCCCATAGGAGCGCTAATTCCCATAGATCCAATAACTGTATCCTCCTTAAGGATGGATTGACTTACAAATTCTTAAAAATCGTACTGAAATTAAACCATTTGAGAATGACGCTGCATCTAAACAATGGTAGAATTTTCGTTTCAACTTGAACCTAATTGCATCAGAAGCTCATTGGTTTTTATTTAAATTAATTCGATTTGAATTCGGCACCAACAAGTTACCCGTGTGTGACGAGCAGGATATGCGACCCACTGCACAGGATGTATTGTGTGACAACTTCCTCATCCCATGAGAACGCTTCCAGCCTTTGTCTTGGTAGTCAGTTGCTCAGTACCAGGCCTTCATTTTCTTTTAGGCTATAATTTTCCAGTGAAACCATTTACAGTAGCGTATCTACACACTCTTACAACCGAAAGTATTGCTCACCGTTTTGTACCACTTTGTTTCTATACTTAGAAGCCATTGTGTTTAGACAACAACCTTGAAAAATAGCAGAAGTATACAGTCACAAATCATTCCAAAAAGCTTAGTGAAACTACACGACAAGATCATACCGAGAAGCATTGAATAAGAAAAAAAACAATCATTACGCGTATGAAAGTGCATGAGAACGTTTAAAAACATAAAGCGGCAACAATTTCTAAACGCCTTTAAAGTTGAAACGAAAGAAACCATCGAAGATCAGCAAGAAGCAGAAATCACAGTCTCATCTCAGCTAATTGAACATCGGTAGCATGCATTTAACATTACGAAGAGCAGGGATAATCTTCGCTTGTCTTTTGAACAATGTCGTACTTCGACGTTTCGACTGCCAAAAATATTCATTATTTCTTAACATGTTATTGCTACCAGACCATTTAATGAACACATTTTCAGAATAGAACCATAACTATGCGAAATGCTGAATGCCAACCCACTGACAAAACTACAAGTAGCAATAGTTAATACCAACGAACAACTTGATCTGGCATTGGAAGCTGAGTTAGAAAGTTGTCCTGACAATCAGGTGATTCATTCAGATTTACTCACTTCTCTGATCTATTACTCTGAAATACCTAGTTCTCTGATTCATGGCAAGGCTCCAACATCTCAACCTCACATGCACATGGAATGAGGTGAGGAATTAGCCTTTTCATACTGGATTTTGAATATTTGATAGCATAAATTCGTGGGGGCCAGGCCCCGACTTTTTAAACGATTTTAAAATAGTCACGACTAAACTCCATAACCCCGACCTCATACGAGAGGTACTAAAGTCCGCAACCTTGCAACACAGCAAACACAGCCATTGAACTTCCTAGTAAACACAAACTAAGTGCACGTAACAAATAGCTCAAATCCGCAACGCGCGGACGAAAAGAACAGTTTAAACATAAAATGCGTGATGAAAAATGTTTTTCAAGGTTTCAAAAAAAGCACTTTTCGTGCGCTGCTAAAGCGCAACGCACGCGTGGCAGTGGGGCTCATTGGGGTGCACGTTTACGACCACCGGCACGACCGCGATGAGGAGGCGCTGGATCCCTACGGAAGCATCAGCGTCTCGACGGACGGATTGCGTTCGACAAAAGGAATGAAGCGCACCCTCCATGACGGGACCTTGGCCTATGTGGTGAGGAACGTGAGCGATAAACACTTGCGCAAAATGATGAAAATGAGAATACCGCTCTGGAATGAAAACAAACAAAGTTCGTTTTCGACGCACTTGTCCTTCCCAAAGCACGTGAGAACATAGAAAGAAAGCTTTTCCGTGGATGTGTACGCAAGTAACGACTGTAATTAGAGCATGCAGAACGCAAGGAACTGGAATGACTGCGCGTGGACTATTTGATTAAATTAGTTAAGTTAGTTCAGGTCTCCCTAACCACAACAAAAGTATTCCAAAGAGAGGAAGGGGAAGGCAGCGTTCAGTATGGAGTTAAAGGGAACAGGGAATTTACGCATGAGTGCTCCCACACGTCATCAAGTAACATCAAGTTAGGGAAGCAAGTATACGGAACTAGAAAAAATCGAAAAATTAAGTAATAGATGCCATAAAAAAGGACAGTAGAGAACTAAAAAAAAGATCGTTCGTAACAAAACCCAAAACTTTTTCAAAACTTACTCGTCGCCTGACAAATCTGAGCTCGGCGCCTCACATCTTCCCCCTGAGAGCGTTAATGACCATAGATACAGTTGTTGCGTCCCCATGAGAGGTTAGAATTCAAAAACATGCCCACAAACTTCAACAGGTATTTCTAGTAAAGAAGTACATTTCTACTGTTTATTTTTTTCAAATCAATAGAAATGAGCGAAGGTGAACACAACTTTCAGGAACTTTCATAACTTTGAAATAGCGTGCAATACGTGCTAACGTTGCGCTCTCATTGCTATCATTATGTTTGGAACCACAGTGGTTGCGAGAGAGCAATAAGTTCAAGCTCACGCGATAGTTGGACGTCGCTGCACCCAATGAACATTTCACCACAATAACAAAACCGTCCACGTGAAATGCGTGATGAGGATTAAAACAGCAACTGCAACTCTCACGCGCCTGAGACAACACATATGGATTTAGTATTTCAAGAAGTTAATAAGTGGAGGTGAAAATACGGCATGTAGGGTCGGACGGGAGATATGGAAAACACTTAGAAGCGCAAATAGACAGGCGTGCGAGCCCTTCTGATTGCTAACTAAGCAACGAATGTTTTTCCTTCGAGACGTGCCAAAAGTAGACGGTCAGATGCTTAGCAGCTAGGAGTGATCTCTGGTGGTCAGAGAGGTATGGAAGTTTCACAACGGAAGTTTCACGGAAGTTTCATAACGTCAAGTGGGTTCGCTCCTCATTCACGTCTTCGTATGATTTAAATCAACATTTACTCGCAATTTCAAATTTTTCTTAGAGCAGTTTTCACTAAATATTCCACTAATACTTTAAGGCTGTTTTTTCAATCCGTACCAAACGATATTTAACGCAATTTCAAACGAAGATTCATACATCTCAGAAAATTTTTCTATACTACAACGTTGCTCATAACGTTATCATCAAAGCTTACACAATCAAGCACTCCAATTCAATCTTACCAAGGTAAAAATAAAGATCACAAACTCAACTACTTAGTCTAGCATTGGGAGAAAATTTATTTTTAATTCGGGACTCGTGAGAACAATTCCCTACGTTGATAGAGAAGCAATCAGTGCTAGTTCTGGCCCAATTAGAAGTGTCTGCAGAGGCAACACACACAACTCGTGTTGCCAACAAGACATTGATTATAGCTGCGGACATGATCTTGAAAGCCGTTATTGATGAGCATTGACGTGTCATTGAAGTGCGCAGTGAGGATATTGCCAGGCACCTATGGATACAGACGTTTTTTTAATTATTTTCCGCAATGATATCCTATCACTTAACGCTCTATTCATAACCTATAAAATGCACAGCACGCAATTCACGACTTGTGACTTTTGTTTCATCAAAAAATATAACGAATTAGTTTTGCGATACTGAGTTAACCATATTTTCAGAAACCGCAACTCATACTCATCATACGAAAAAGATTTCAAGGTCAACAAAGGCGTTTTATTGAAAATATTTATACTTTAACATTTCAAGGTGAACTTACTCAAAACCAGAGAGGTAACCAATAATGTTTGCAGGTTTATCATGTTGGTTCATTACCCAGTCCAAATCATCCCAACGGGCATTTGTTCAGAAGAAATTCGACCCAACAGGATAATTTTGCACAACGACGACTGGACAAGCCAAGCCCTCAGTGCTTCTTGATGCTGAAAAGTATTTACAACCAAACTTGATCCGAAACAAAGCCAAATAGTAGAATTTTAGGTACATAAATAGGCCCAGTTTGGCAATTTTCACTCTGTGTGAGCAAGAAGTAGAGCGGCACCTCCTCAAGGAGTTCTTAACGCGCTACCACGCGCCACTGAAACGTGTAGCCCTCAAGGCTGGCGTACACTCCACACAATTGTGGGAATTATGCCTCGTTCTGCTGCGTGCACGGTTCTCACGGAATATTGCACGGTCGCACTGGCTGCAGCTATACTTTGATCGTAGCGCGTGCATCTTGCAGCGAAGCTTTGCGAATCATGTTACAAAACACAGGCTTTCAAAAGATCCAGACGTAACTATTTATTTTTGTATACCTAAAAACCCTAGTTGTATGGTGTGTTTAAGCTTGGCTGACATCAAACATGCAGTGTTTCAATAGGAACGACAGACATAACTAAATTTTATTGATGTACAGAGAATTATACGTCTTTTACTTATACAGAAAATGAATTTTGCATTTTTTTAGTCCAGCTGGCATCTTTCCTGCACGCTGTCTCGCTGATACGGTCGATTAGAAGCTTTCTCATTGATTGACCATTCAGCAATATTTAAAGAAAATGTTCTTGGTTGCTCATGAACTATTTTACCTGTGTAGAAAACGTGATTATAATTAACTAATTTTTAGGCGCAGAAATGAGTTACGTGAACAAATTCACCCAATGAGTCGAGGGTGTCGTAAACTATCAGAGAACCTTCTTGGATTGTTTGTTCTGGAGTTTAGTTGCTACCGTTTCTACTTTGCTTTCAGTAATAAGGTAGAACGACGTCAGCATCCTAATTTTAGTACTAACGTGGGAAAATTTCTTCGAATTCCAATGCGCTGCTTTGTGGAAATTTGGTTAGCGATAACTAATTTTACGGAGAATTTTCCCCGAATATAAACTTCGTATGCAATCTTACCCAATGCAACTTAGGTGGTCATCGTCCACGCTTTGATTTCAGAATGGCGTTAGACAAAATTCAAAATCCTGCTTTCAGGAATGAGATAGGGGAAAATTCAACCTCCATACTGAAGAAAACAAGTTTTTCCTCAAAAGAACAGGGAAAATACACGTCATCGTCATTCAAGTTATTACATTAACATCACTGAAGATAAGATCTATAACAAGAATCAAATTCCCAAAGAACATTTTTCATTATTTCTTCTTTTAGTTTTTTTCCCGAAAATATTCAAGACGCCGAACTATTTTACCTTTGTAAAACGCTTATTTATCAACCACTGCCTAGGAGCAAAAGTTAAGCTACAAAATGACCAAACCCAAAAAGCTAACGGATATTCTAGCAGAATGATGAAATTATTCAGTGAATTTGAGGCCATAATACGTTCAATGTTTTTAATGAACATTCAAAACGTATCAAATTCCATTCTTCAACATCTTCCTTTACATTTACATAAAACTGCTTTCTCAACACGAAGTCGCAGGACGATGGAATGTGCTCTACCCGCATCGACAGTGGATTAGAATCTAATTTCGTGAAGGTCACTTCAACTACAACAAAGATGTTTCAAAAAGAGATATATGGGCAGCGCCATTAAGTATGGATTTATTGGAATGGGAAATCAAGAGCAAAATGTCTATACATTCTGTACAAAAAACAGCACGATTGAAAGAAACTCATTACACAAAACAAAAGATGAAGCAATAGACGCTGAAAGGAAAGGCGTGAACTAAAAAATGATCGATAAAAGTGCTGAAAGACCAAAACAAGACCAAATTTAAGAGCGCCCATTAGATATTGATACCTTTTCTACTCTAAGCAGAAGTCGTACGCATAACCCGTCATTTCAATACAGACAACATGAATCCTCTGTCGACCACAAACACACGTTAGACCCCTAGTTGAGGTCGCAAGCACGCTGTATTGATCAGAGTACACCGCTCACGGAACCAAGCCTTCATTATGGCAAGGCACAACGCAGCCGCACGCAAGAACATCACAAGCCTCAATTATTTACCTACACCCACAGAGAGTGGCATATGTGACGCGTAACTCCTTTATATCCTGCATACAATTGAAAATACTTCATATAATGTATTTTAATTGAGATTTTTACGAAAAGCCTTCATTCCTCACCACAACCATGGTTTTTATTGTGCTACGTGGACAGGAAAATTCTATTCATCGATTTTAGTTTAGAGTATGATGAAATTAATGACACATTCAAAAGATTAATGAACATTTTTCATTAATTGTCAACAAACCAATCTGCTCAATATGAGATTAGAAGTTAAATCAAACCCGCTAACCATAACAAAGATGTTCTTAAGAAAAGAAGGAGAACGGCATCATCCATAAAGTATGAAAATAGGGAACGGGTAATTTATGCACAAGGTGTGTCCTAAGATCCTGCCCGTCGAAACAACAGGTTTGAAAAATTTAATGAAACAAGATAAAAGTTTTGGAAATTATAGAAGCTAAAAACTGTACAGCAATGAACAAAAAAAAAAGATTCGTAACTAAACAAAAAATCTTATCTACTTCAACAAAGTGAAGGCCTACCTAACCTTCAGCTAGAGACCTCGCATTCCTCCCTAGGAACTCGAACTCAACTATTCCGATGGAAATATGAAGACTAATTTCACATGATATTTTATGCTTGCGTTATTATTTCATTTGTGCATCTGATCAGGGTAGGATTGCTGAATAACCAATAATATTTCATCAATAACAGACCTGTTATTTTGTTTTTCGAGAAATTGTGTGTGTGTTCCTTCTCGAGATAGCTCGTTTGGCTTTCTTCTCATGTAATTTCAGTAAAACAAAAACAATTACAGTCAAAGATTGATTGAATTATTTTTTAATAGTTTTGTTGAACAGTATAAAGAAGGTAATGGGTGCAGAAAGTTATATCAAATCGTAAAAAATAATACGAATAAATTATGGAGTTATTAGTCAGTGGAAACAGACAGAATTTATTTCTCACAAGTAAAGGAAATTTGTAGAATTTGTTTCTTACAAGTATTTGCTTCTTAGTTTACAACAAGTTCGTGAAAATTAACTTTTACGGTAGAGAAGTGAGGCATTGAATAATTAAAGAAGCTCACGTGTCACTCGTTTTGAGATCCCACACAGATTACTGAGTGTTGAATTGTCTGTTCGATAGGACACCATCAGTCCATGTCTCTATCGAACAATTTTAAAAAAAGCAATCTAGAAAAATCCTTCAGTTGAAAAAACACGTTACTCACAGATTGATGTTTGCAGGAATGTTGAAAAAAGTCAAGAGAATTCTAGGATACTTTTGCGTGCTCCAATGAAATCAAAATTGAACTTTCCGGAAGAAACATTTCAGCCCATGACAAGAGAAAAACGGGAAAACTTAAGGTTCTACAAACACTATACCCTGACTCCAAAATGTGAAAAGAGTCATAACATAGTTATGAAAATACTTTTCTTCACATGGAACAAGAAAAATTGAGAATGTAAGAAATAGTATGAACACCCATTTAGTTGGAACATTCAAGCTCTTTGTCAACTATAAAAACTGAATTGATTTAAACATCCTCTCGAATTTTTCTAAAGTAGATACCATTATTTCACAGCCCTCTCAGCTGAAAACGATGAGTGTAATTTACGAATTCAGTTGAATAATTCTGCAGGTCATTTCATATAAAAAGAAGTGACTGCGATCGAAAAAAAATTACGGTTCTATTATACATGGACTACTCCAATAACCAGAACGGAAAACAACGCCCACATAGTGGTAAAGTGTAAGCTCGCAACATGTCCAGTGCGCTGAAATTCCTGCAGGAAACCCATTGCATCTAAGAAAAGCACGCCTCTCTGGCTAGAAAAAATACAACACTGGTGATCATTCGACAGCTGGGGACTTTTATACACAATTTAATCACCGGGAATCTTACGGAGATAGTTCACGCTGAAAAAATACAAATGTAAAATCCTTGCACTGTTATCATGCGAAAATGAAGTTGATAATAAGTAAAGACTGTTTTTAGCAACAAAATATCACTTGAAGAGAAAAGATTATTTCGCAAGGACTTAAGAAAAAAGGGAATCTATATACCCACACAAAGGAATTGCAAGTTAGGAAATAAAAAGAGGCCAAAACATTGAAAAGATACCGAAGGAAGCGTGGAAACTAAAAGAAACAAAACGGGTACGAAGGCTTATCTATAGCAGAGGTCATTTAACAGTATACTCCTGGTGATCCGAAAACGTTTTCATAAGTAGGTACATCCATCAACTTGAGTAGTGAATCATACGATGATAACTGCTATTGTGAAGGTTGATCAAACGCGTTACTCCAAACTTAACTAGCCATCGGCCAACACTTGTATTGAAAGTACCTAAATAAAAGATAAGCGAGACGCACCTAATCAATACTGTAGTCCGTCTTGAAAGAAGAAACTAGAACAGCCCTTGTCGCTTTAAAAATAACTCTAGACCGATGCAAGTAGCAGTTTGCAGATTAAGCTCCTGACGTAAAATATTTACGATATACTTTACAGTAAGTCTTCAAGCTGATCAAGGATTAATGCCCAGTTTCAGGAAAGCATCAAATTTAGGCGTAATTAAATCAAGAGACCTCATCCGAAGGTACAAATCAAGTGGTTATTTTATTATTATTATTATTATTATATAAGAGAGTTTTAGCCTCTCTTAACCACGACAAAGATGTTCTAAGAGAGGAAGGAGGAAGGCACCATTTAGTATGGAGTTGAGGGAACGTGGAATCTATGTACAAAGTGCACAGAAACAGTAAGCTAAGAAAGAAGTTCATGAAACAAGAAAAAGTTGAAGAAGAAAGTAGTAGGTGCTGAAAAACAGGACAGCAGTGAACCGAAAAAAATGGTCCGTAACAAAACAAAACCTATTCTATTTCAACGCAAAAGAAGCCTACCTAACCTTTAGCTCGGGCCCTCACATAGTCCCCCTGGGAGCGCTAATTCCCATAGATACAATAGTTGTATCCCCCTGAGGAGACAAATCAAGTTGACACTGCAGCATGCATTCAAAGCCAGGCGTAATAAGAGAACTACTAACTGCGTAGGGTCGGGTTGAATCTCTGCCCAAATCAAAGCTGATAACCGGCGGTGCTCACGCGTTAAGCCGCAGAAGATTAAATGTCAGTTTTAAGCGAAGACCAGTAGAAGGGGGCAACAAAAAGCTCTCAACAGCAGCGGGCAAAACGGCCGGCACTCGGGTGATTTGAGCTAGCGCAATACGCCGGCGCCAGAGGGGAGCCATCGGTGTTGTGGCCTTGTCCGAT
Organism: Platorchestia sp. MABIK; assembly: GCA_014220935.1. Taxonomy (NCBI): domain Eukaryota; kingdom Metazoa; phylum Arthropoda; class Malacostraca; order Amphipoda; family Talitridae; genus Platorchestia; species Platorchestia sp. MABIK. The sequence goes on along the minus strand of JACJUY010000851.1, from coordinate 12,832 downwards.
TCAGGATAAGTCTTTGTGTGAGCTGCTCAATTTGGATGACTTGTGCCTCAATCACTTAATGGAAACACAGGCACTCTCAGTCAATACACTTTTTTTAGATTCTTTACCGAATGCTTGCAGAAGTTTGATTAATTATGTCTCAATTAAGGCGGAGATATAACAGTTGATCTACGCAGATAGTAGAATACGCAGGTCATTGAAGTATAACGATTTCCTTGTGTGTGACCAGAATCTATTCTCAAGCACATGCTAAGTTTTCTACATGCTCATAAAAGAATTCACAAATTTTAAATAAAACTATTTCCCACGCGACATAAGGTTCCCATTTTGACCCAAAAATACCGAACAATTTTCTTAAAATTGTCACTTTTATAGTTCAATTGCGTTCACAGTTGTTATAAAAGGACTCGTCAGAGTGAACTTAGCCCCAAGTGTGTGCCGTTTTTTCAAATTTTTTCTACAACAACACGCGTTTATCTTGAGGATATTCAAAATATTTAAGGTACCAGTTGAACATGTGTCTCCGAAAAGCGCAAGAAAGGAAGCCGTAAAATTAATCAACCTTTGGCATTTTTGATCATTGAAAATATTAATCAAATGAACAATTCTAATGGTTCTTGCAGCTTGTTCAGCTGAAGTGGCTTATTTTGTCATACATCGTACAAATCTCAGATGCTTCTTATGAACATCAAGTTCGTGAAGGTTGAACCAATTGATGTTATCTACTATTATGAATATATTCTTGAACTGGTGATCGAGAAATCATTTCACAATTTAGTGAGAAACAACAAACTGGTAGACTCTGTTGAGGGGGCAACAATTTAAATAAGCAGGACAACATTCACGTCGAAACGCTTCGCTAGAGACTTGGCGAAATTCGATGTAAGAAATTTAACCACTTTCTATCCACACAAACTATTCCGTTAAGTGAAATTACAAAACAAGAAGACCTACACGACATATTATGTCTAGAAACACTTTCATGCGTTAAAGGTGATGATATTTGAGCGTCAGGAAATTTCAACTCCGATAACGATGTCTCCTCCAGGAAACATTGTCACTCATGGAAAAGAGCAAAGGAGCAGTGCGAAATATTTCATTTTTAGACTTAAGTTTTGAGACGGACAGGAAACAGAACGAAGCACTATAGCCTTAGAAAATAGCCTGTTTGTATCCACAAAAAAAAATTGCCAGCTTTGGCACGCCAGTGGTAATTTTACCAGTTTTTAAAATTTAATTTCGTTATTTCGATATGATATTTTAATTTCATTCACAAATGAACAGGTTATCAAAAATTGACGATTCATGAGTCAGTAAAATTACACCCAATGATGTCGCATACAATCGCATGTGATGACAATCCGGGATCAATGACTGACACAGGTTATGAACACGGTCCTAACATGTAACAAAGTGCTCGACGAGAAACACCATCCACATAAACTCAAATTATCAGTGACAAAGCAACGTTCGAAGCTAGGGGAAAAACGTGCTGTCAACAGCACAGCAAAGCGGACTTTGTCGCAGCTTGTTAGAAAAGACCAGGGCACAAAGTCCTTTGTGTTCCCTAGTGCCGGGGTAACCTAGAACTCGAAAGAGAATTAGGCGTGAGAGCGGATAATCCACATTAGGCCTAAGCGCAGGGATCAGCGCACGCCGGAACTAATCTTGAGAGACTCAAGAATTCGGGGCGACTGGGAGGGCGCGGACGCTATTCAGGTGAGCAGCCGTACAGGTGTGGGGCTCCCGGCAGTGAAGGCTCTTGAATAACTTCGCCTAACTTGAGAGGGGAAAATAACAGCCAACTGAAGTGAGGTATGGTTCGTCTACTGAGTAAACAAACGGGTGTAATAAGAGAAAACCAGCAGGAAGAAGAAGAGGTAAAAATCTACTCCCGACCTGCTTGAAGGAATTACAGAGGAAGAGAAGATCGAGAACAAGATCAACACTAGGCTTGATGTGTCAATAGAAAACAACTTTTACGCAATCAACTTATAGTGATGATTACAGTGAAGTAAAAGAAATAGAATTCACAGTTGAATAAAAAATCACGTAAAAATACGCGTTGTCTAATTCAACTTGCGAAACTCTAAATATATTTATAAAAATGTGTGCTACAATTCAGATTGAAATCCAGCCGAAAGCCTGAAAATAAACCCAATGTGTAATGAAAGACTACTTCTCAACTCATGCCTGCGCACACTTGTGCGTCTCCATTCACCAAAAAGTTCTTTGCTCGAGCATTTTTGCACGGAACACTTGGAACGCCTCTACGTAACAGAACAAATCACAAAAACTGTCAATTCACCTTGCTTATCAAATGCACAACCCAATAAAAAAATTTATTTCATGCAGCTGGAGCGCTGCTAATAATCAAAAGATTAACGCAAATGGCCTCATCCTTCGGAGTTTCATTTTGCAAACTAAAAGCCAACATGTTGCATAAAAATAACTGCACTGATTCATTAAAAGTTCAAAACTGGCTGCAGCCTGTACGCTGGGAAGACAACTCTATCGTGCGTTACCCTACTTTCTGAGTAGCAATTCACTTTGTTGTGAAGCTTTATACACCACATATTTACTCATGGAAGCAGAACTGAGCTAACAGTTAATTGCACAGGTCAAAGCAGGGAAGCGCACACCCACAAGTTACAACAGAAGGAAAACTTTCAACTAGTCTTGAAATTTAATGTTGACTTCAAAATAATAAAATGAGGAAAAAATTTACAATGAAATGTTACTTGGAGTAGCAGAGAAGGCAAGACGTAAATCTTCGGAAAACTAAATTCACACGAACTGGTGACAGCAATTTAAACGCTCGCTGCAGTAGATAAAAAAACTCTTAGCACTTGTCACCTCTACAAGAACGTACAGAATAGTAGTTATGCTTGTTTTTTGGCGACACTCAACAATATCCTAGAAGATTCCGTTGCATCATTAAAAATATTTTTTTCGATAAATTTTTCAAAAATATGTTTGACTACACACAGCGACCAATTGTCCTAAAGAAGTTTGATAAAGAAGTTTGATAAAGAAGGGCTGCCGGCACTGTTCCCTCAACATGAGCCCAAAATTTCAGACATGCAATCAAAAAGAGCGATGGTGACTGATACACAGTGCTTGAGTGCTCCCTAACACACACACAGACATAGAGTGAAGCATTGAATACGCAGCAAATGAGGAAACTCATCGCATGCCCAAGGACGTGAAGGTACAGGAGCCGCTACACAACAGGGCCAGCCCTCAACACGTACTCTCACTGGCTCCATGGACTCGTGTCACAAATCCGCTTTAGAGTACGTGTGCCAACCAACAGGACGATCAGTGAGGCAAAGTTATACCTAGTAATGCTGTAGTGCTACCAAAGCATATGCAAAACACTCAATGACATAAACTAAAGTGTACAGTAATGTTATGATTTTGACATGGGGTCGTACAGAATACACGGTCGGGTAAATAGTACTGCTACGATTTTCTCAGGGGACGCGTATGTAGGGTACCTAGTGAGATAAAAAGTTATATCCAGTAACACTACTCGGGCAGATTAGATTATTAGTTAGTTTAAGCCTCCCTATCCTCAACAAATGAGATCCAAAGAGAGAAAGGAAGAAGGCAGCATTTAGTATGGAGTTAAGGAAACGTGGAATCCATGCAGAAAGAGCACAGAAACAGTAAGATGAGAAAGAAGTTCATGAAACAAGATCGAAGTTGAAGAAGAAAGTAGTAGGTGTTGAAAAAACAGTAAAGCAGTGAACCGAAAAAAAGTTGGTCCATAACAAAACAAAAAACCTATGTTATTTTAACACAAAGAAAGCCTAATTAACCTTTAGCTCGGGCCCTCACATTGCCCCCCTGGGAGCGCTAATTCCCATATATACAATAGTTGTATCCCCCTGAGAGGACTACTTGGGTAGATGAACACCGAAGTTATGGATGAAACTTTTCAAAGCTTTATTTCATTCCGCCCAATACCCAAAACTTGGCCAGTGTAAATAGAGCAACTATAACCATGGAAATGGCTCACACTGGAAGATGAATACCAAAACGATGCCAATTTTTTATTGCCTTCAACACCAAAAACATGCATTTTGTAAATTATTCTCGCCGTTCTATAACCCTTTGAATCTTTTACCTATTTCGTCCTCGAGTAGGAGATTCTATTTAAAATGATCTTTATTTACCACATCAACACAAGAAGCTCCAATGAAATTACAATTGCCTAAGGTAATTTGATTAAGCATTTTGAAATACAGATCAGCCGGAGGCTTAGCATCAGTTCATACATATGATCACACAGATAAGACAAGTAAGTCAGTGAAGAGAGGCAGACAATGGAGTTATTGAGCAGTGAAATGGGGGAGATATGCGCACGATAAAGCAGAGAGATGACGAGGGGCTGTGCGCGGCGTGTTGATAACAGCATAACAGATAAACTCTACAAAGAAAATAAGCTGCACGAGCGCTTGAATTGATCAACACATTAAAACCGCGATCAAATGAACTAGAGAGCTGTGCAGAAATAAAAGGGGAAAGAGAAAGGGTGGGTGCGGCTTTCTGGTAGTGAGGGCTACTAAATAGCTGAGTTGATCTACTCATTATTTTTAAAAACTTCGCGTTAGCCAGCATTGAAGTTCAATAATTCATTGAAGGTTTTAAACGTTCTGCGAGGATACGGGCAACAAGAAGGTCTACTGTCATCAACGTTGCTAGACAGGCCTTGTGGTGGCCAGCAAGATCAAGTGTGATTTCTTCCATCAAAATTTTACCAAAGAATAGTACATCACTAGCAAACCCTGGATGATACCAAGACGATGAGTGCTCTTTAAGATCAAACGCTTTTTGAGCAGACAAGCCAAGGTGAGAATATTTGGCGAGATAAAGGCCACTCTGTCCCTCATCTACTGAACCCAGCAGCACCCACTCCACAGCCGTAACGGCTACAGGAAGTCCGTTGAAGCACCCAAGGGAGAGAGGCAGGGAGGGGGCGGCACTCAGCAGCGGCAGCAGCAGCTGCTGCTTCAATACAACCATCAGTTTCAACTTTGCGCCAAAGGTGCAGCACTGCTTAGAGGTTCATAAGCTACGCCTTGTGCTCCAGCACCGGGGGCAGCCGCAGAAAAGTAGAAATGACAAGTGTGTAATGAGCTCAAGGAATTGTTAGCCTTGTTTTTAGTAATAATACGTTCGTATTAACGATGTTCAGGTCAATGTAAACGGAAATTTGGTTTACTTAATCATGAAGCCCAGACTAATTTTGTTGTAAGAAATTCAATGAAAAGTATGAATGAACCAAACATCCACAAAAAAGTGGTTTCGAGAAAAATTCTTCCCAACCGTGGAAATTGACATGAGGTTACTCAGGGTAGGGGGCTCAAGCTACGGCAAATTTTTGTTAACCAATGTTCATTTAAAGTAGCAAGCGTTAACACTCGTACATTAATAATATTCCACGTGTGCAAGATAAGTTCAACGGAGACACTTGTCGCCCATTGTTACTCTATTGCGAGAGAAACAGATTAAATGATTCATCAAAATCAAGATAAAGGTTAGCACCGACTTTGAGACATAATTGAATGAGTTGAGATAAGGGACTTAGAACAGCTCAAAGACTAACTGAGTACAGTAGTCTTTGGTACGTGTGAATGATTTCTATGATACCCATAGTATTTATTCAACACCCTGACCGCGACTGTAGATTACTATATGATAAAGTGATGTACAAATAATAAATACTTTCTATTAGCGGATATAATTCTAATGAAAGAAAATTCACAAAAATATGCAAAGTGAAGAAAAATTTGGGACTCAGAAGCGAGCAAAACTAAGGAGCCATTCTAATACAGAAGAAGACAAGGTAAAGAAAATGAACACGACGAGCAAAACTGGATGGAAGTTAGTACGAAAATGCTGATACAGAGGAGTCAGGCTGCCCAGGCTAGATTGATGCAAATATCGATTAATGCAGGGAGCTCAATGCGACTCGTATCGACCAGCACAGCAAAAGCATGGCAAACGTGACAAGCTGGCCACCGCGAGTGTGACGCTGTCTGCAAGTGGGGAGACGCAGCACGTGTTTCGCTCGAGGCAAAGAGCTCGAAAAAAGAAGGGAAATGCGCGTAGCCGACAAAGATCACAATCAATATTAGAGAAAAAATAAGAAGGGAAATTACCGTAGCCGACAAAGATCACAATCAATATTAGAATGCAAATAAGAAGGGAAATGAGTGTAGCCGACAAAGATCACAATCAATATTAGAGCGCGAAAAATGTATATAATTAAAACAAGGCGCATTTTCGAAGTGTAGCTAACAGTTGGAATTAAACGCTAACGTCGCACTTAATATTCCTCATTAGAGCCAAGCTATAACCTTATGATGACCAAGTTACTGCTTTTGTGCCAACGAAAGAGATTGGACACAATAATACTATTGAATTCGCACTTGAAATGGTCGAAATCTCCATTATCCTTGATAGTACATAAATGCTGACTTGGATCCGATTGTGCAAGCCCCAATATTTCGGTAACTCGACCTGCAAACAAACTAATTTGTTTAATATTTGTACATCAGAATACACTATTGTACATAATCATCACTGTTGGAACTTTTCTTTCTCTCAAGCTTAACGCTAACATAGAGTGTGAGACGTACTTGAAGATTATCGATTTTCACTTCATAAGATCTTCAAATGAATAAAAATGCCAAATTTTTTTTTACAGATATCCCTGAAAAAATAACATGCCACCTTACGACTAGAAAAAGTAGGCAACTGTGTCTGCCGCGGTTCCGTGCAAGACGATAGTTTAAATATTAGCAACTTCCTAAATGTTGCAAGATCCTTTGCACACAACCAGCAGGAACACAAGTTTTAAAAAAGAAAGAGGCAGACACATCTTACGTACCCGGATGACGCACATCAAATTTCCAGCAACTCTGGTTTTAAGAGCCGTGAGAAGCGAAAGTCACGTGATGCTTCTCCAAATTTAATCTAAAAATCGTAGAATTAACGCTGCTGGAAATATTAAAGCACACAAAAAGTTGCTAAGCCCAGACTGATGAAGAACACAATACGAGGTCATGAGTATTCTACCAAAAATCAACACCACCTCATGAAGCTCAAGCAACCAAGAATGATTGTGAAACAATTTGGCGAACATGTTACGCACTAAACACATTCGACGCATCATAATTCGCCTGATTAGGATCCTAAGGAGTACAACATGCGGAGTGCTCTAGAAAGAAGGCAACAGACCGCTAATCTCACAAAACCACAGCTTCACTGATGGCTCCAGTAGCTTCAGCTGTTTTGATCATGAGATGAAGCAATCATTATTAAAGTTGAAAGCGAAATCGTCTAATAGTTTCCTTAAAAATAAATTATGGAAACTACTATTTCCTCACACATGTTAGTATGAATTCTACAACATAGTTATTTAATAATATGCTAAACTTATCTACAAATAATTATCGCATCCTGCGTATCATGTAAACAAAAGCAGGAAGATTTCCTACAACCCATAACAAAACCCAGAAAGACTCAACTACAACAGACCCAGGCAACAATAATGTGAGAATCTCTGCATTCCAACAGCGACTCAGTAGAGAACAGAAGCAAATGTAAGCACCCGCGGCGAGACGTGTTGGAGGGGTTGCAGGTGTGGAGAGCATTGCGCCCATATAGAGCATAAATGAAACCAATGCAGCCTGATAAAACGCTGCTGCAGCCGCCGGTCGCCGACTAACAGGACACACACAGCGGTACGCGCGAACAGTCTCGCATGATGTAACCAAGTTGCTGCTCCCAATGACTTTGGGAGTCGATTTCTCGGAACTGTTCAGGTTTCGTTTCCACGAATGAAAAATTAAAACAGTAAAATATTTAATGCCGTTTTTGTAGCAGGTTTAATATTTTCTGACGTTTTCGGAGTAATGGAAATGAAGAAATAGGTAATTTTTTGGCAATTTAACTAGGTCAAAACTACTATGGAGTTTTGGGCTTACAAGCAGAAATATTTTGAATGTATCAAGATACCGGTATGATGTAAAACCCTGTTGAAATGAGTAAATCAAAGTGTACATTTAGACTAAAATGAAACATCATGGGAATGCATTACATAAAGTATGAAATAAATTCAAAGCAAAGCTATGGTTTGAATAGTAAAAAAATTGAGCCATTTAAAAATTTCTAATGCCTTGCTAAAGACTTAAAATGGCAAGCTTTAAGAAACAATCCTAATTTTAGAATAGCTAAGAACTGAGTAGGGTTGAAATGAATTTCACTAATGGATCAAATTAGCATATCTAAGTTTTTCTGAGTAAACTGCTTCTCAAATTCAAGGGATTGTATGTAGATTCTTAAGGTGTGTATAAGATCCATTGATGCAGAATTATTAAAAATTATACTTTCCATAAGAACTAAAAGCAGTGATACTAATTTAACAAGTCTCTATATGCACAGCACACAGGTACCTTTTTGCACATTTTGAGTGCAAATTCAAGCTTGAATCTCTAAATTCCCCTCACACTAAGACTCATGGTACAATGCACAAGCTAACACTGTGCAGCATAAGCAGAAAATTTATATTTGCTCAGAGAATAGAACTTCTAAAACTGAAAAAATACACAAAGTTCATTGAAGGACATCACACAAGAAATTACTACCATGTCAGAAGATAAATGCAAATAATGAAGAAAAAATCCAGAAAATAGAACTGCAATAGAGACAAATTTCAAATAATAACCAAGTATCCCAAAAACAAGACACAAAAGTTGCATCCTTACCTTGGGCAGACACTGCTGATACTAGGAGAGCAGAAATACTGAACACCACAAACATGAAACATTGCAATGAAATGTATCCACTGCATCTAAATCCTATTTTATGTACATTTATCTTTCTATTTGTGAAACACTTCTCCCTTACATGACTGTTTCGTCTTGAATCTTCACTTAGATTTTCACCATTTTGAGTTCTTCTTCTGACATGTTTAGAGCTCGTATGCACAGCCTTCATTGCACTCACACTTGTTGCTTCCATGGTTGTGTCAAACTTGGACATCAGTCTTCATGTCAACTATATTAAGCACTACTTTCCATAAAATTAACACTATGCCACAACTTCATGTTTATGATAATAACCAATAAAAAATAACTTTGCTCTCACTGATTCCATGATCATTTGGCACTCAGAAACATTCATATACACTTCACTTAAAATTTCATTATTTCCACTGTCATGGCATTTCTGTAGAAGAAATATAGTACATAGTGCAAGCTATTAATTTGAGACTAAATGTTTGGAAGCATGGCTTAACAAAATGAAATCTCTGTTGTGAGAAAAGCAGCCAACAAAATTCCATAATCAGGTAAATATTCTTAGTGCTCTCAACAATTTTTAAAATTTTGTTGCCATATAATAAGACACATTTCAAGACATTTAATATGAATGACATTTTGCTCAAAAATGCCTAATTTTAGAGATATGACATTAATAATGTTCAGGTAAGAACAGCATTATATAGTCGGAACACAGCAAATTTTTCCATCTGGTTAGTTTATTTAACTTACCTAACCTATCGCAACGTCAATACCGTAGTACAGCATATTCATGTGTTTGTTTCTTCATTTTATACACGACGTTTTTATAACTTCAAACTAAAAGGTCTTGAAAAGTAAGAATTGCAAGCAAAATGCCATTTATAAAAAATTTCTTATAATATGTCTTATTACCTATTTATGGTAACAAAATTTTAAGAATAGTTGAGAGCAAAAAAGTAAATATTGACCAATAGGCTAATTATATTACAGGTGGCCAGCAGAAGAAACATTAAATTTCTAGTAACATCACCACAAAATATTATATCAAACACAAATTACTTT
>JACJUY010000850.1:173169-196662 GCA_014220935.1 Platorchestia sp. MABIK | reverse complement strand
AAAAAACTAGGACCATCCGAACACACCGCCCGAACCCCGATGAAATCGGCAAAAAAAACAAAATCCCCCCGGCCCACAGTACAGGCTCAAAATAAAAAGCCACGCGAGGCGTATGTGGGAAGAATTTCCCACACATGAACGATACAGACTAGGAAATGATCAATGGTTGTAAATTGAAACCTCGAGAGCTTATGTAGTCTTTATATTTAAGGCTTCAGATTAATGAGCATGAGTGATTAATGGTGCACATCTCGTCAAGAATAAACAAATATTGTTACTCGTTCATCAATGTTGCGAAACTCTGTATAAATGAAATATTGAATATAATATGGAAGAACGAGTTCTATCTATCATACGAACATTGTTTCTTCTCTTGAATGAGGATTCCCTTGAATTTCCTAGAGAAAAATCACTTAAGTTTGATAGTGCGCATTACCACTTCCAGCGAGTGAGAGACGTTCTCAGTGATGCGAAAACGTCTCCCCTGTCAAAATAAAGATTTGCATGCTTTAATGAATATGTGGATAATGCGCAATGATTTCACCTTTACTGTGAAGAAAATCTAAAGTATCATAGCTCGGTAAGAAGATTATTTTGGGACTCAGCACTTTTTGTTCTGTTCACCCTCCGCTTGGTAAAACAGTGACCTGAATGGATAAATCGAAGATTGCTTTAGGCCATGCTTTCTATTCGACAGAACTTCTGCTTTCAACAAATATTTTGGTAAGGATGAACTTCGAGAAAATCGAACACTCTCTCATTTTCACATCCGAGTAAAATTACCCTTTCCGACTTACATGAAAGGTTTTCAATGGACTCTTCTTAGCTTTGAAGATAGAGAGCTTGATGTCTGCTGGCTTATACCCTTTCAACATTTCTGATAATTTCCAAATCTGTTTTTGCGGAACGTTTTTATTTAACATATTTAAATCTGTTTTTGGTCAAGGTTTTTATCCTACGCATCTAGATGCCTGTCATCCTATTAGGAAGCACCATAACTATATCTTTCGACTCTGCGTGCGTTCTAAACTTATGCACGTACGTAGATACTCATACTCGATGACTGACCTCAGCGTCCTCATGCCGATAGCGTATTTTTGGACTGAAATGTTTGCCTTTATCCCTGAAACTATAGTCCATCCAACGCTTCATCTAACCGTATTATCTACAGGTCACCAGCGCCCTGATCAGCAACGTACGCCTTATCATGACGTCTTTCTTCCCTATGGGAATTGCGATGGGGTCAGAGATGTTGATATCTTGTCAGCGGTTGCTGATACTAACTTTTTCGTTCTGCTGCCTCTTCTCAACTATACGTGCTCTTCAGCTCAGTACTGTGTAGCAATTCGCTTTTCAAATGTACAGCTACACGCCTACACATAAATGGGAAATTAGTGAGTGAAATTCTTGGGGATTTGCTGATAACTCCAACATATCTTCAGAATATTTCAAGTTTCATGAATTCTTCCGCAGAGGATAGAAATATTCTTCATTCATTATCATTTTGTTTCGTTCTATGCTACTAACTATGAGTTAAGAAGATATGTTATTGAATTTGTACCTGGGTAATTATTTGGTACTTTAGCGAAGTAACGGGAAATGCTTAAAAATCGAAGTTGGCGAACTTAAGTTGAGGCGTTCGATATATATTTCTTCTTAATGTATTAAGTTGATTTGCATGAATAAATGAGCACCGGAATTGAATGTTTGCTCGAATTGATTGACTTGCATGAGTGTTTCTCGCATGAATGAGTAGATAGTATTTAGAAATTTGAATGGTAAACTTATAGTTTAGGTGGTCGGGGGCTGCTTCTGCATCTCATATTTTGATTTCTGTTTCAAATGACAGAGCAGAGGGTCATGCGTCTGGGTTATTTACCCACAGTTAGGTTTGAATTTCGATCACTGAGTCATTATTTCATATATTTGTTAAGCTCAAAGTTGACATGATGTCCGTTTAATTTTTTCCTCTAAGTTTTTATATTTTTTCACTTTAATGCTGGTTTCCATGGTTCTTATGATCATTTTACAAATGATTTTAATAGTTTTTTTAGTTTCAATATTCAATGTAATGGTTGAAAATATTACGGATACCAATGCGTGACATTCTGATCCCAATACACCCATTAGAAAATTGACCATTCAGGTAATTTCGGACACTAATATGGTATTATGTAGGAGCACCATCATGATGGAACCACATTCTTCTTCTAATTGCAAATGGTAATCTTTGAGTACCTCCGGAAGTACCTCTTCTAAGAAAACTCAGTAATTCCCGTTGAAAGGCGATGAAAGAATATGAGCTCCAACATTCTAACAGTCTAAACCCTTCTTGCTAAAACTTTTTTACTTAATATCATCAAAGTTAAATTTTATCATTCTAACCTCTCGTAGAATAGAAGTGTTTGTAACGTAAATTCAAGATAAATATTGCTAGTAATTGTGCCATTGAAAATCATCCTTTAAAACAATAAACAGCTGTGTTTATTTAGCCATTTTTTACTTGGCGTACAATTTTGTACCTCTTGTTCTGAAACACCCTGTACGTGCTCTTAATTTGTCTCCTACGCAGTGATGAAGATTTTTCCTCTGCCTAACTCGTCATAAGACAAAAACGCTAAATGTTAGAACAGCAAAACAACTGCGTTCTAGCACAGAGCCAAGTAGTGAATGCTGCCTGCAGGCTCAGTGTTTTCCAGAAATTTCTGGTCTTGAAATTGCGATTTCACTCAGTATAACATACTTTGATTTATGACCAAAATTTTCAAATTTAAACTAGTTATCAAATTCATTTCCTTATTTTCATCTTTTTTTAGTCTACCTGCATCACTATCTCTGCAAAATATTCATATGCTTCATAATCAACTTGCCTTGAACAAAGTGGCAACACTACTTCTGGAGCATAGTAGCCTCCGGTGAGTCCAGGGTTGCCAGATTGGTCATTTCGTGGCCAATTCACACAAAATTGGCCTTTTCAAACGCCGTGGCCGTGAGAAATTTCACTTGGCATTTATGCCAATATCGCATTACTCAAGAAAAAGAAGACCTGCATTATCTAGAAGAGGTGCTCTCGTCATAATATTGTCAATGGGAGTATTAAGTTTATTAGTATTGTGAATTTTAATTAAACTAATGTCCAGATATTTTGAAGCGGCCATTCTGGCCATATTTTTCATAAAATGTGGCCATAAGCTGACTGCTTCATCTGGCAACCCTGCTCCAGTCAGCCATACTGCAGATTGTAGTCTCAAGCATTGAACTAAGACGCTACGGTCTCAGTAGTCGACGTGAGCCGGTGAGGGTTGGTGGGCAACTTACGGTGATATTTGTGAAAACGTTATGAGGTGAGATCATGGATCAATTCAAGGAAAAATTGAAACCTAACCCGAGAGTTACTGCTGGATGGCTGTCGAAGTTGTCGTTTTGGTGAGTATCACACGTGATCTATACGGCGTATTTTTTTCAGAGCCAGGTCTCAAATGTGTGTCTGAAAAACTCATATATTTCTTGAAAAATTTTACACAATGATGGACAATTCGGACATTTCCTCGATGTTTCTTCTAGGATGAATTGTTCGTTGATGATTTTTGCCTTCATTTGCTCTTAACACTTCGACCGCAACGCGAGCCACCGGTGGTCACAGAGGAGATTTTCATAATTCTGCTGATCGACCAGTAGTCACAAACTTAATTTTCATAAATACTTAATTGAAGCTAAGTGAAGGCACGATCCGCTTAATGCTTGTTGTTTTTAAAATTGCTTACTTTGGTTCACTTAAATTTGGGTTGAAAATTAAATTTCAGTTTAACAAATTGCGGTCAAAATGTTTGTCCGGGATTTATTTTTTCAACTCATAACTGTTTCATGCTATAGTACATTGAATGCCTTAACAACGCGGTTCGTGCTTTTAAAATAGAAAATTTACTAGTTTTGTGTTTAAGCAGGCTCTCACGATCGAAGGACACAACATTGTTTGTGCCGACTATACTGACCAAACTCGTGATCCAGGTACCTAAATTTATTAACACCATTTTAAAAAATGAGGAAAGTGAAAACACACCTTTGATGATATCGTGATGAGCAATCCCTCTAAGATGTCGAACCTTGCCAGTCTTCTGATGTTTTATTTATTATTTATACACAATTATCGTTTGATTTTATCATTTTCATGGGGTAAGTTATTATTTCATGTTAAATCTCAAAGATCATGATGTGAAACTTTATGAAAAATTTTGAAATTGAGCGTGGGTTGACAAACCTTTGAAGATTGTGTAATTCATCGCCATTAATAGTATTTTATATGTTCAAATTTAAGGAACCCCAAACTTCAGTATTTCATTATTGAGTCCACTGGAATTCTGGCTTACTGTCGAATTCTTACTAATGTCGATGAATTATTGTCAGTACAAATGTTCAAAAATTTTCAATTCGTTAGAAAACGAGGCGAAATGTAACAAAATGACCCTGTGTTTATATGACTTTGTCAGTTTACTTTTTCGTGAAAACGTATTTTTGTAAAAAAATCAGAGTTGTCAGCTTGATACAAACTTCTGAACGGTAATTCTTCGCAAATTGAACACTGAAGTCATAGTCGTCGTAGGATATTAGGAATAGTGCTTTTCTTGTCGTGTTTTTATGATTGCAATGAAATTTGTGGCATTTTTGTTAGGGAGACAGAGAACATGTGTCAGTTATTTCAGGGATATCGCAATGATAAGCGTTGTTCTAGGGATGGGTACAAAAAAAGGCTAGGAGTGTAGTGAAGATTTTTGAAGCTCATCGTGAGGAGGCTGAAAATTTTGTTAATCCAATATGATACGTGATAATTTCTACCTACTTAATATTTGACAAATAAATATGCATGTGCACAATTTTGTGTTAATTGTTTGACTGGCTACCCTAAAACTCTTAACACTCGGCGTCCTTTTTTGCGACAACCTTTGACCTATGCTGATCAGGCTGAGTGAGCGACTGTGTACCTAGCTTTTAGCTTCTCATAAAAACTAGACACTCATTTTTCTTTTTCTCGAATTTCATCATTGGAGTCGAGAACTTTTCACATTTGCATCTCTTTTGGGGGCTTTTTTATGGACAAGAAAATTTCTGTTTTGAAATGAGGGAAACGAATTTAATACGGTAAGCATTGTGTTCATTCTTCATCCTGAAAAGATAGATAGTTGAGGTTCGTTTCCATCGATGTTTCTACTTGAGACTCTCGAAGCATTCTTTTCTTTCTATGTCACCACCACACTAGTTCAAAAGATCTGTGAACGACCTACGGAAATTAATGGGGAAAATAGACACATGTTTCATGTTTCCGGCCGGAACGATGAGTTGTTTGCTCACAGCCCCTCTAGTGTTACCGTTGTGCATGAAGATACGCGTGCCAGCATATTTACTGCTGTGTTGATTTTTTTAAACTTTTTAATGTGAGGAGAGTGAGTACGTGAAGTAATACTCAATGGGTAGAAGAGTTTCCTCTCTAACCTAACCTCTCCTACCCGCCTTCTAAACTTTCTAAGATACCGCGAGATCTCCACATACTCATAATGATACTGGGGGTTTCAAACTGGGATCAAACCCCTGTGTTTGTTGTGCATTGCGAAGTGCGTCACTCTTCGTTTCGTGGGGAAACACAATAGGCCGCAGGAGAAGGACTAGGGAGCGACAACTCGTCACTCATGATGAGTTCCGACGCAAATCATAAAAGGTCAAGTTGATAATACTTCAAATAAGGGCAATGACAGGCCAGGAGCACTTCCGAAACGCGCTGCGCTCCTCGTTAGCTCAGCTCCGTTCATGTGACGAAGCTTTATTGCTTCCGTAAGACTTGAATGCGGCACAAATACCTGTACGTGCGTCCTCTACGATTTCAATTTTGTGAAAACCTTCCTTGAGTAATTTTAATCTTGATCACAAGGTGAATTTACTCTCACCCTACGCGATTTTTTTTTTCACTTAAATTCTATAGTTTTGAACTTTCCTGTTCTTTATTTTACTTGCGTATGGAACAACGAGAAGCGATGAAAAAGCAAGAGAGGAGCAGTGCTTGCAGATAGTGGTGTTTTTCAAAAATCAAAATTTTTTGACAAAAATCACACATTTCTTTGGTGATGGGTTTGAATTCCACGACGTAGCTCAGTTTAGGTTTATTTGGACGCATTGCCATGCGCCAAATTCATGCTGGTGCTGAATTTCATGCGCCATGTTTATGCTTGCGCTTATGTTCATGCGTCATGTTCATTCAGGGGCTCATTACCATGCCTCAGATTCATTCTGGCGCTTTTTGTAACTCAACATACTCATACTGGCGCTCATTGCAATGCACCATATTTATAATGACGCTGATTGTAAGGTGTCATGTTCAAATTGATGATTATTTTCATGCGTGCTATTTACAGTGGCATTTGCATTTCCGTTTAAAGCACACTTGTCAGTTTCTGGTGCTTGCTGAGTGCAATGGTATCTGTGTATGTTTAAGCTAATGTGCACTATGCTCGTCATTTATAACTTATTTGATGTTGGAAAAAATACTGTTATAGAGAAATGAACTGCTAGGATGGCTAGCGCGCTCCGCTAACGTATATATTCATCGTTGTGTTTTTATTCTAAGTTCTTAATTGCCGACGTAGCATGCTGTGTTTACGGGATGTTTTCTATGTGAAGTTGTTTCTGCCATTTTCTCCCGAAGTCAGAATAACCGGTTATACAAACATTTGATCGCCGATTTAATCAACGTTAGTCCTGCGCTAAACGTTCTAGGTGTCCTTACCCTAGCTTATGGTGATGCTAGAGATCAGCTCTAACGTTGGTCTATGCATGTCAAACATCAGCATTCTACTGTGTTGGATTGTGTAGAAGCTGAGTCTTTGAATGCAGATTGCAATTCTTGCGAGATGCAGCTATCTTGATCATGAACTTGAATAGCGGGTAAACGCGTCTCCATATCTGAAAAATGCAGCTGCTTTAATGAGGAAGACAGTTTTGTCTCAACAAAGAAAAGATGGGAGTGGGGTAGATGGCGAGGAGTACGTTTTCTCATCTTTTTAAAACCTTCAGGCAGACATTCAGGCGGTTGCGCGTCTTTTATTTTTGCAGTGTTTTTTCATGGTTAGCAAGCGGTGCAAATGTTTTGAGGTCAAACTTTGGTGCTGTGCTAGTTTAAAATTTTTTTAAGCAAATGTTGACTTTGCTTGTATTGAACATTCCACAAAAGTATCAAAGCGATTAAAATGTTAATAAAACTAGTAAATTTCATGAAAAAATCATAAACGTTTTGGAGACCAGCTCCATGCCAGTTCCGTAAAATTCAAAGTACGATTAAAAGGAAGAAAAAACAGAGAACTGTGACAATTGAAGGGCAAAAAGCACAAGTAGGCTAAGCGCAATTTTGATGCATAGTATGCTCTGCGGCTGAGCACACTAAGCTTCGAAGTTCTCGTATTTAAACATCAAAGCTCAAGTAGTCTAAGCGACACTATGGCATACTTCAAACGATGATTGATCTTGCCGCACTCGACTGTGTCAAGTAGGACAAGCGCACTTATTGAGAAAATGTGAAGACAAACGCGCTCGTTTAGAAAATGTGAAGACAAGCGCATTGATGTAGAAAATGTGAAGACGTCGCGTACAATGGAAACGTACTTAGCTAGAACTCCGATTAAATGTTGAATTCAATGTACAAATGCATTTCACTGGCTGCGTTATATTTTTGAAAAATTATATTTGGACAATTTCAGTAACAAATTTAAATTTAGGATGTATTACAACAAACTTAAAGGTTAGCACGTAATCAAAATTGGGGCTTTTTTGAATTTTTTAGTCACTTATCATTTTACTTTCATTTTGTGACGTAATTTTAGGCAATTATGAGGAATGAAAATTGTTTCTACGTGTGCATAAGAATCTTCATTTTGATTTACATATCAATTATGAAATTTTTCAAGTCTGCAACTGTGGCAACATATATAGATGCTGAATCGAGCTCGTTAGTTTCAGAGCAATTTTTGAAAAATATCCATATAATATGCATCCGAGGAGGAAAAGTTTACATGTTCAGCGCATTAAGTTCAAACTATCGTACTCTATTGCTCACATTATTGAAAATGTTCAATAAATGCCTTATTATGAGCAATTGTTATTGCTAGATTTTCCCTCAGTAGGAAAAGACTATCGTCTGTACAGGAAGTAGAACTCCAAAGTAGAGAGCGTATGGGCCCTAGGATGACGTGTTTATTCTGCTATTTTTTCGCTTCAATGTTGTCATTGTTTATACGGCTCTTTTTCTTCTATAACTGTATTTTTCAATTTATTTCCTGTTTTCCGGTTTTTGCGCACGTTAAATCCAGCGTTCGGCAGCATAATTGTGCGTAAATTCCCCATGTATGTATTTGTTATTTTTAAATTTTCTTGAAAACACTTTTGTTATATTAAAAGAGGTGTAATCTTTTTTTAATGTACATTAATTTCGTGAGAAAGATAAGCATTTCAGAAATTCAATGCGGAATAAGTTTCAGCGCGAATTTTCAAACGCCCCACAATAAAAACTTTGTTTCTAACTAATTACTACATCGAAACAAGAAGGTCGACATTTACCAATCATTTAGGATGTTCATGAACATCATCATGCCAAAAGTTTCCTACAGTCAGTATCTACGTATTGCTCTAATGTACAGTACCTCATTTTGAATTAGTCTCTGCACTCTAATTTTAGTTGAAGAATATCAGGCATCAACGACTCATATTATTTCAATCGTCATCGGGTCTGTGGTAAATAAACTGTTTCGTTATGTATTGTTTATAATTTTTAAAATTCTTCGCTTGTACACGCGTGTGGCTTGTAGAGAAAATATTAAATTGAAACCAGCCTGTCTCAATGAGATTATTGGACTCGCTGCATTAGTTGCTAATTTCGCATGTCTCGCACTCTAATAAAAATTTTATAATGCGAAGCGAGAAAGAAATAAAAAATCAAGTATTATCCGGCCACAGAAGAAATTGGGCGATGCCACAAATGGTCATGGAGTGTCAGCACAGAATAAAACAAACGATTGCTCATAAATATGTTAATACTCTTCGAAAACATACCTTGTACCTTGTTCTCTCAGAACAAGGAGTAGAGTACTACAATCATTAATTGCTAGGCAGAAAGACGTAGGGTATACCGGCTATTGATGGTGCATGTGTCTAATTAAATTGATGCTTTTATGTGAACTACCATCATCGACTCTACTCCTGCGTTTGAGTATTTATGTTACTCTGCCTGTACCATGAACCATCTATTTAATATTCTGCTTGTTCCTTCCCTAGTTACTTCGTCCGTTACGTTTTCGTCAGAGTTTGCGGCGTCATGGATACCAAATTCCTGAGTGTTGCATTGATATTGGATAGGATAGGTTAAGTAATGTTGAATTTTTTTCACGGGTCCACATAGCTTAACGATGACACTGTCCGTGGAACTTCCACAGGTCATGCCAGTATTAAATAATGACCTCTGTTGCTCACCGCTCACTTCATCCAGAGTTATCGTAGTATTTTAACACTTGCGCTATGTATTTTAGTTCAATTTAAAACATTTCATTTATACGCGCGTGGAGTCTGAATAGAGGGATATTAAATTGAAACGAGCTAGGCAGAACGGTATTTACTCAACTCGCTTGTAAGTCTTATTAATATAAAAATAAACGAATAAGGCAAAATCTCGACAGCAAACTAAAAACGATTGTCCTTGACTTTATCAGTAATGTAGAATATATCTTCAAAACTCCATGTGATAAGTTCAATATGGACTGCTTAGGCAGCCACTCGATGGAAGTCTAATGAAAAAGAAAAAAACCGTTGAGTAAAATAAAAATCCAAGGTGATTAATCCCGTAGAGCAGTAACTGGGGTTGACGAAACAGATTTTCTTTGACATGGCATACTATAAAACTCATAACTTTGATGAGGCGCAAAGGTAATGATACTACAGGTCACAAAGGTTACGTTACAAAATTCATAGCAAATAAACATGCGATAACGCAGTGCTCACACTAGCATGACACGACGCGAAGTTATTCAATGTTTAGCAGTAAAATCATAACTCCAAACAGCTAAGAGTCTTCTGAAAAAACGCTGCATTTTAAGCCTATGAAAACAATTAAAACGCTCTATGAGTGAACCTACAGTTTCTCGTGACCCCTGGAAACATTGAATCACATAGATTGGCAAAAGGAAATTTCTATCACGAAGTGTTGTTTTATTTGAAAGACATGATCTGAATCCATAACCAAAGAATCTACTCTTGGTGGTTTCTACCGTACATCCACAAAAAAGGTAAGGACGTAATTACTGTGACTGAAAAAGAACTGGCAACATCTATTAGGTGTCAAGTCTATAATACTCTTAGAACCTAGTGCAAATAGCATCAAGGCTGAATTTAAAAGTATGAGATGATCATTCACGGAGAAGATATTTAACGGCAAAAAATTTTTACACAGAGACAGTAATTATTACGGGAAACACTAATTCATATAAGTTGAAATATTTTATGAAAATTCGTGCTATGTTCTTTGGGCAGGTAAAGGTTTTAGTATCATAAATAATTGTTAGTACTTCAAAGCTCAGATTGCAAGACAACTTATAAGTTTGGAGCAACGTTTCCATAACAACTCCGACTTCACTGGGCAAGGAGTTGGGTACCATGAAGTATGGACGTGTTCACTAAAAATCTATGCACAAACATGTTCCCATGCAACAAGCATCCGTGGGCATTAAATAAAACAGTCAGGAAAAAAGTTCATATATAACATATATTCATGAAGGAAGTATTAATGAATATGAAAAGACACCAGTGAACGAAAAATAGATGGTCTCACGCAAAGAAAATCAAAATAACGTACTATTTTGACAAAATAAGTCCTATCTTCTCTTCAGATTGAGCCTTTATATTCTCCTCCCGAGAGCACTGTTTCCCTCAGGGTTGCGGAGTCGGAGGAGTAAATTTGCGACTCCGACTCCGACTCCACCTTTCCAGAATTTTGTGACTCCGACTCCGACTCCGACTCCACCTTTCCAGAATTTTGCGACTCCGACTCCGACTCCACCTTTCCAGAATTTGGCGACTCCGACTCCGACTCCACCTTTCAAAAATTTTGCGACTCCAACACCGACTCCACCTAATCAAAATTTCGTGACTCCAACTCCACCTATTCGCAATTTATAAGATGAATATTACTGGTTGCAGGTGTTGCAACCTGCACATATGGTTATTATGATCTTTATTTACGAACGACTTTTAAATTGGCAAGAGAATTTAGAAAATCAAGTTTTACTAATATATATTTACTAGATTACATGATTCTTCAAAAATTGACAGGATTCGATAGTTTTCTTTAAAAAATACCAAGATATAGATGACAAACAAATTAATCCACCCTAATAGTATCAGCGATTAAAATATTTTTGTACTTGTACATTGGCGAAACTTTTATCACTGATACGGTCAATTAGCATCCTTATGAAGGTCACAGACGCACACAACAACCAAACAAGCAACAAATGTGTATTATATTTCAAATCATTATTAGCAAAGAAGTTTCCAACGAATTTGCCATACCTTTTTTCAACGGTAAGCTGCATTTTCTCAACAATCGATTCAATTTTCATGCAAAATTTTTTACTTATGAACAAAAGTGAGCAGATATTAGGTTTTTCACACCATTTGAATGGTATTTATGATACCATCCAATCAAGCTAATTCCCATTGTATTAAAATAGGGGAAATTAAATACAAGAACACATATTTGTTTATTAATTGATGGAGACACCTAGCATCTCAATATATAAATACATAGTTTTTTTTGTGCGGACAAATTACCACCGTACGTTGAAAACTCAAAATAAATTAATTTTCACGAAAGATTAAATGCCCAAAACCCTTTAGTATTAGAGTTGTGAGGACTTGAAGAAACTTTGAACCTAAAGTATGATACCACGTGCTCGCCAATGTTAGCGATACCTTTTTCACTTCAAAGTAATTCAAGTCAAATTCAAATAATTCTTAGTCAAGTTCAATTTAATCCAAGTCAAATTCTAATTAATCCAACTTTCAGTGGAGTTAAGAATTGGCACAATCACTCGTTAATTAGAGCGTTTTTGCATCAAATGTTTCTATTGGATGTGATGAGAAAGATAAAACCTGTCTTTCCTTTTAGTAAGGAATACATAAAACTTTCGCCTGTGTTACAATCTAAAGACAAGCTGTCGTAAAATGTGCTAAGTATCCAGCATCAAGAGGCAGAGTGTGATTCAGATCTTTGAGCGGCGTAAAAGATACCAGTCAAATATATAATATAACCAGTTCACTTTGTATTGTACTCCTCAATGAAGTTATTTTAAATTCTACATTAATGTTAGTGTGCATCCATTCAAATATTTATGTTAAAAATGTAATTTTATGTTACACATAGCAGTATCGGGGATGTTTCCACTCTCATTTAGAGATTTACATATTTGAAATTTCATTTTATCACATGCATGAAATCATATACATGCGAATACATAAGAGAACTACTGGACGTTGTGTAGATTTAATCATTAAGAAAAATATACAAACGCGATTCACTGAGTACTTATGTACGATTCGGTTTGAAAATAATTTATAGGAGTACATTACACAGATACATTCCTGCATTATAATTAAAAATGTTGCCATCCCTTCAAATGAATAGTCCAAGGCAAATATATCATCTCTATCGATAAGATAAGTTGTAACTTCTTTTTACGAAAATCGTTTGGACGAGAGAAAAAGGACTTTGTTGCTATTTTTTAATGGATTAAATCTACATATCGTCCAATGATAATCTTATTTAGTAGCATGTATACATGATTTGATGCATGTTATAAAGTGAAATTTCACGCAAATAAATCTCTATTTGAGTGTAAATAAATTCCTCGATAATACTATGTATATGTGTAACATAAAATTACCTTTTGAACATAAAAATTTGAATGAATGCAAACTAACATAAATATAGAATTTTATAAAAAACTTTAGTGAATAGTATAATAAGATTTTATAATTGACTGGTATCTTCTACGCCGCTCAAAGATCTCAATCACACTCTGCCTCCTGATGCTGGATACTTAGCACATTTTACGACAGCTTGTCTTTTGCAACACCGGACACCGGCGGGAATATTATGTATTCCTTGCTGAAAGGAAAAACGATTGTCTTGCTCAGGACTTAGAATAACTCAAATTAACGATTGATTACGTCAATTCTTAACTCAGCTTTGGATTGCGATAATTTGCATTTGTCTTATATCAAATTGATCTTGACTCTGATTAAATTGACCTAGACTTAGATTAATTTGAAGTGAACAATGTGAAGTCTTGATGGGTGAAGAGGTGAAAAAGGTGAAGGTGAAGTGTTGAAGTTCCTACCCCACTAAAACAGGTTTTTGATATTTTTACAATGAGAACTGCAAGTATTTTACGGTTAGGAAAAGTATCTACAGTTTCAAGCTATTAAGCATTAAATAATGTTTGCACGTTTTATTAATTTAATGAAATAGCTCCTAACGTTTATCATTTATGACTTAGTGTTAATTTCCTAACGAACGTTTAAATTGCAAATTATTCGCAATTTTAAATGCTTGCAGGTTTTATCGTAAAAATAACAAAAAACTGCTTTAGTCCGGTCGGAACAATCAAGACTAGCGTTAACATTGGCGCTCACGAGATCTCCTACTTTGAGTTTTAAAGTTTCTTTAAGTCCTTATAACTCGAAGACTAAGGCATTTCGGCATTCATCATTCGTGAGAATCGATTTATTTTGAATTTTTGTACCTACGATTGAAATTTGTCCGAACAAAAAAAACACCATAGATAGTGTTGATTATTCTAATCAAATAAAATTTCAAGTGTCTCCTTAAACGTATAAATGAATAAATAGATTTGGATATTTCCTGTGCATAACTTCTATGTTATTACAATGTTCAATTCAGTACTGAACAAATAAAATTGGTTGGTCCGTCTTGGTTTGTTGGTCTGCCCCTTTCACGCTCTGAAAGGATGCTTAATGATCGTATCTTTGATTAGAGTTTCGCCAGTGCAAAAGCACAAGAAAATTTTAATCGTGGCTACTATTAAGATGGATTTATTTATTTGTCATTCACATCTGGAAGATTTTTTTAACGACAATATTGAATCTCGTCATTTATGACAGGTCGTGTACACTATTATTTACATATTTACAAATATATTACTGACAGGTGTCTTCTGAGTAAGCAAAGTAGGCAGTGCATCCCCTGATAAGCATAGATACGTATCAACAGTTTTTTCTATTCCCAAGAATGCTCAGATTTTACGAAATTACAATAGTTAATTCAATTACCATGCTCATAATCCCCCAAATTAAGCTATATCATACATACATGTAGATAATATAGGCAAAATTTGCACACCGCCTTTTCTTCTCTGTATCTACACTATGCAGGGTAACAATGCAGAAAAGGTGACATATTGTAGCTCAAACAGTGTCATATCTCGGCTATTAAAGGCCAAAGTTGTTCTGCTTTCTTCGCAGGGGCCTGACATTTTCGAAACGTTTCGTTTACGAATAAAAGCCACTTTTAGCTTCTCTGTGAGGAATATGATATGGTATATTGGTATATTCTTTTATTCTCGTTTGACTTTTTACTGCAGATTTGACACTTTCTTATTTAATTTTGATAAACGCCCATGTTCTTTTCATTTTGTATTTTTGGTGCTTCTTGGAACGTTTTCATCAAGAAAATTTGTACGATCGCATAAATGCAACAATCATTGAAGCAGAGGTAGTGCTTTCAGTTACAATATGTTCGTGACTAAGTGAAGTATTTGCTATTGTTGTGATATTATTTTCATTGCAGCTCTTTCACACTGTATTTTATTCTTTCAAGTGTCCCAATACCGATTTTGATTCCCTTACAACATTTCCAAAACTTTCTTAAGAAAAAGTCAGTAATTATATAATTCTGAGAAACAGACACTATTTCAGGTTTTAAAATTGTGAAAACATAATTATGAAAATCTCTATTTCAGCGGATGCTTACTTAGAAACTTGGGAGTGATCAGAAGATAAAAATTAAATATGAAAATGAAATCATAAAATACAATATAACTCTTGAAGAACCAAACAAATTTCAAGTAACAACTTTAGAAATGATCAGAGATTTTCCTTATTAATTCAAGTTAACTTGACCTAAAGACAAGGAAGTAGACAAAACAAAGAAATAAATTTGAACTACATAGGTACTACATATAGCTGAAAAAATTAACTAATATTAAAGTTATTAACATGAAAATAAGATAATTGAATTTTCAGTATCAATAGTCATTACGTAACCTGGAAACTAGAACTCTTTATGTATCAGACCAAATAGCTTCAGGTTTTTGGCAAAGACTAGTCATTTTCAATATATCATAACCTAATGACTAGAAATATTTATGATCACAACATAACTTATGGTTACTGTTAAGACTAGTCATTATTAATCAATACACCAAAGCAACATCAAAAGAAAGACTAAAAAAGATCGTTATAATGAACCACTGTTATAGAACATAGACATAGTAACAGCGTACAGAGTTACCACTCTTTATGTGAGTACAATGTATTGCATCAGCTGACCTGTTCTGCAAGTAACTTGCAACACATTAACTACTAGTTTCTAGATCCTATGTATTAATTGAAGGGGGAATGAGAGAGACAGAAACAAACAGAATGAATTTGCGTTGCTTCCAATTATTAATTCCGGCTTCTTCTCTGTAATGTATGCATTATTGCTCCAGTACGAAAATTATACCTCGCACTCGTGGGTATCACCTATATATGTGTGCGAACCCACAATGATCATTGATATCAATAACCATTGATCGTCTCAAGTGATTGGGATAAATACGCTGTTTCGAACCTCGAACAAAATAATCAATAAAAACATAGCGTATATTTGTAGCTTTTCAGTAAAGTATTTAACTTTGTTTTGTTTACTTTCGGTTTTAAACAAATATGAATAATTTTTGCAAAAATTAAAATCTAAGACACTTAAAAATAGCGACTCCAACCTCAACTCCACCACATCCGAATGAACGACTCCGACTCCATATACATTCAGAAAAGCGACTCCGACTCCGACTCCACCCTAAAACATGCGACTCCGGCGACTCCGACTCCCGACTCCGACTCCGACTCCGCAACCCTGGTTTCCCTTATACATAGTAGTTTTATCCCTTCAAAAACATCTAGGAAATTAAATGAGTAAATCTATAAAGCAAATCATATCGTTAATACTAGATGTAATGTAGGTTCCCAAATGTCTCGGTAACGGACTAAATCATGTCTACTAAATCAGGACTAAATCAAATATGGTTCAAATATTTGATTATAAACAAATCAATTTTGCATTCAATAATCCATACACAAGCCATTTCAACCGCGTTTTCTTTTCCACTTCACATTTTTCATCTGAAAGGCAGATGATATTCATGTAATTTTTACCTTCTCACCACAAAAGTTATCCTCAGAGAGAAGTTATAAAGGGACCATCAAGTACAGGCACGTAAACGAGGAATCCATGATTAATACAATACATAGTTTAAGTAGACCACCGACAGCTTGACATTTAGAATCCGGTAGAAAATTTAACAAGATAAAGACATACATTAAGTAATGACTCGGAAAAGATACTTAACAAAACCGAAAACATGGTATTTCAACAAAAATAAAGCTTCCCTACTAGTAGAATCCCTAGTCTTCAGCTATTTCTTACAGATACAAGTTATATTCCCCGGAGGGGCTTGAAATTATTCTATAGGTACCTATTCAATACATCCTATAAATATTAGGGAACTACAAACCTAACTCCATCCTAAATGAACATATTTTATCAAAACTTAATGATACGTCAATCATTTGCTTTAAAAAAATCTCGCAGCTCAAAATGTAAGTTTGTAATGAGTATTTTATTTACATACCACCAGAGGTCCTGTTCTGGGCAAAAATTTCAAACTGCATTAATGTACTATTGATATCAATAAATAATATCTTTCAGATTATGGGTATCTCTAATATAATATCCAACGACGCATAAAACATTTTTGAGAAGCACTATAGCTCTAGTTTTCCGTTACTCTCAAGATGTCTAACTACTTGTACTTAGAAATAACATATGAATCAAACGTGGGGAAATTCTTTGTAGAAATCATGATAGACTGGCGGCACAAAATTCAGCAAGTGCCTTAGGTCCTTGTATTTTTCCTTGCTGATGGAAACTGAATCAGCAGATTTTTCAAGAACAATTTCATGCCCTGGCTTAATAGGATAGTTGAGCTGGAATTCATCGTTACTTTGTGTTGTTTTATAGAAGACTGTAGGAGAATATATAACGACCTTGAATGTCTTCAATTTGAGGAAATTAAATTGCTCACTCGCCGCTGTGTTTGTTGAATTGAAGAGCCGTGAATTGACTAGGCCATCTGTCTCGAAAAATTTATTCCTCATGTCAGTCACTTTGAATGAATTACTTTTCTTAGCCTTTGAGACCAAGTCATTCCACTCTTCTTTCGAGTAAATTAATTTATTTTTCGCTTTCTTTTCGATAACTGCAACATCTCGGTCATTAGGCAAAACACTTTACCCTGTTTCCATGAACGTGTGCTCCCAAGACTCGAAACCTCTAACGTCACACATGTGCATGAAGAAACATATCACAGCTTTATTGCGATTTTGTTCCCCGCAGGCATCACTGAATGTTTGAACGTTTTTTATAGAAGAGCAATCAATGGAATCCAAAAAAGCTGAAATGCTTGAACAAATTTCTTTTGCACCTCGCCGTCCCTCACTCTCAAGCCACATCGCCATATACCCTCGGTTGTCAAGCCCAGTATTAATTCCTACATTATAGGCCCAAAGTTGTCGCTTGTAAAATGCAGATGAGGTGTTCAGTCGAGGTAATGGCTGAGTTTTTTGCATATCAAAAGTGAACGAAAGAACTGAACCATCTCTTTTTTGCTAACTCTCTAGAACTATTTAGCTTAGATCTGGCATCTTGAGCCCGTCCATGGTGTCTTTCCAGAGCTATTTCAATGTCGATTTTTTGTTCAATATCAACAGATTTTAGTTTCATAGTAGCTGCATCGCAAACTGCACAAGTGTCTGTCTTCGGGACATAAATTCCTATGTTGTATTTGGAAAATTCTTTGTAAAAAATTGGTTTACCGATGACTTTTCAGCAAGACTCATTTTCATTTTCTACATAAAGCTCGTAGAGAATGGGCTTTGTTAGTTTTTTGTGAAAAAGTTTACTACTGTTGGAATAATGACTAGTAAATTTTGAAAAAGAATCTAAAAATATTCTAATGCATTCCTTTTCGCATTCAGAAGTTTTGTTGTGACAAATTTTTCCTCTTGTATCGGGGGAGCAAACTTTTATTTTGTTTTTTTTGTTCAAACAATATTCGACTAGCATTTTCGAAATGGCCAAAGTTTTGAGGTACACTTCTTTGCAAACTCTGATTTTGTCTAAAAAATATGATCGAGATTTTGATTTTTTAGAAATTTTGTAAGCCCTTTTCGGAGGATTTTCAGTAACTGTACTTGCAATGAAATTCGACTGAGCTTGCCAATTATTAGAAGCCCAAAATCTTTTGAATATTTCTCTCCGTTTATCTTCCGATAAGTCACCGCAGTTGTAACGGCAGCTACAACGAAAGTATTGAAATTTTTTCCCTTCAACAAAGTTTCCTATCCTACTAAAATAACAACGCCCTGAATTTCTCGCCAGTTTTCTAGACACACTTGGTCGTTCTAGAGGTTCAGATGGAATCTGTAGAACTTCCACACTCGGACCCATTTGGCCATTCACAACCGGATTAGGGCTTTTTTCTCGAGTCGTAGTCGATAGCGTTTGAGTAGTTGCTCCAGACGTCTCCGTGACTGCTGATTCGGCCCTCGATATCTCTGCAGATATCTTGTTCTGATGACCTGAAAATCGGAAAGATTGATTCATGTGATTTTACCTGAGAAGAGGAATATATTTTAATTGGGAAAAATTTCATGACACACATCACACATAAAAAGAAAGTCAATTCGGAGTCAAATGTACTGCGAAAGGGGAGTAGTGTGCAGTGTGTTCAAACATGATTGATTACTAAGATCATTTTCGTGATGGGTGTTTTACCGAAATGAACAGATAACATTAAATATCATAGAATGGTTTCTAATTAAATAAGCAACAAGATGACAGTGTAAATGGACACTAAAGACTCATCCCTTGCGTGATTAGATGCAGGTAACAGGCAAGTATGTTTTTGCCACACGCATCATATCTATTTTTCTTCCAAACACTTCATTTACAAGATGTGACAGACAGTTTCAATATTAGTTAACTGCAGCTGCGTTGATACACTCTAGGACTTGGGGACTCACACGTTAGATCGAATGTTGTGAAAAAAACTGCAAGTGAAAAGTCTTTATAACCACAACAAGGTATCTGAACTGAACAAAATCACGTTCTCACAATAGTTGCTCATTTCTACTTTTCTTACCACACATCACTTCTAGTTATAAAACAAACGCTAATTCTCAGAAGCATTTCCTACTGGTGAGGCGAGAGTAAATGGAGCCAAACAGTGCGTTTGAATGGCAAAGCGCATTTGCTTTTCAATTCCTAATTCGACCTAATGACCACATTCACAGAGTTTGCAGATAACCCCACACCAATTGCATACTCAACAACGAGAAGAGCGCCCATCAAAACGAAAAGTAATTTAACATGAAGGTAGGCTGCATTTGCGCACATCGTTCAAATGCAAATTTTTGCACCAAAAGAACTCAAGACTTATCGCTAATATCATGAATTTACAGAAGTATCAGTGCGGTTTTTTATCGTTTATTTCGTTCGATTTCGAAGATCAGTCAATGCTCAAAACATGGCCTTCAATATTTTCCCAACTAGTGTCTTCGTTCATGACAGTGAGCATCTGATCTTCTCGACTAACCGCTGAAAGCCAATTTGTTTAGCACTAGGGTGAAACTACGGGGGTGAAACTAGGGTGACGCCGAAAAGGTTGAAACTACAGAGATAAATCAAAAGCAACAATCATTTAATGTGGACATAGAGACTTAAATCTCCAATCTATTGAAACTAAAATAGGTCTACACCTTCATTACCTGAAGTATTGAATGGCAATAGAAATTTTCCAACTTAACCCGCTTAAAACAAGCCAACTGTTGTACAAGCTCGTGATGACGTACTGGTATAATTCCCTATGTTTATCAATGACAGATATTAGTTTCAAGTTATTGAGAGTGTAGACAACCGACCATAAGCACTTGTCTTTGGCACACGCATTCATTAGCTGGTAAGCTAGCAGTTCGAGTAGTACGGCCCTACTTTTCCGAAACATCGTGGGAATTAGACGCTGAGTCATGAAATTTGACTGATGCGTAGGTATAAAATTCTTTCTTATCCTGAAGCAATAATCTCAAAATAGGCACACTTTCGAGAAATTTAGAAAGTTGTCTTCTCTAACAAATAATGAAACCGAAGCACGTTCAGAAATGACTCATGAATCGAACGTGTGTAAACACAGAGCATCAAAATGCTAAAAAACTCACCATCCGACTTGATCGACATCGTCAAAAAACTCATTAAAAGAACTAAAATAGTTCGAAGAACCAATAAGGAATAATAGTGTACAAAACCTAGCTAAATGAAGCCAAATGAAATTTGCTGTTTTAACAGCTGAAAATGTGTTCTGGTTTAATATTTTGAATGTTTTTTAAAAATTTGAATTTAATAAATGAGCGTCGATTTCGATGAAGCTATTACAAATACAAGCTAGTTTCATAATACAGATTCAACAATTCATCATACCAATTTCAAATAACGTTCCAGATGGAGTTGGGGAGACGCCCAATCTCTCAAAAGGTACTGCGCTGGGTGCAGTTGGAGCGCTGGCAAAATATTCGTAATCCGTAGAAAATTCTGCCGTATTGGGCAGTATTTCGCCAGCTGCGTTATCTGAATAAAGTGACTTCTATTATTGAAAATACATTTGAATGGTAAGAAGTACATTTTACGAGAAATAAGTAACAAATTATAGATTTCGGCAAAGTAATATTGTATATATATGTACATTTAGGGCATAGGTTTTATCAGCGACTGTGACCGCAGTGTGTCACCAAGGAAATACATTTCCCTTGTTTGTTGACGGATCGTTTAAAGCAACAAAAAACATGTGGCCTGGAGATCAGAAATAAAAACACCCTTAAGTTGTTTTAAAATTAGTTTCTAAAGCGCTAAAGGCTTTGAAAAGTTTTTAAGTCATCAAAAATTTGAATGGAAGTTAGTTTAACCCTCATTACCCACAACAAAATCATCGAGTATGAACACAAACACAGGAAACCTATGCACAGGTGTGCTCCCACACAAGTCTCTCTACGCAGAGAAAAAAAGTTACGTTGAAACTCCATAGATAAAATTTTAAGAAGAAATTAGTAGGTGCTGAATAAACGAGAGGCAGTAAACAGAAAAAAGTCCTTGTTAAAGGCATATGCACCATTTAAACAAAAAAGGGTTCCCTAACCATCAGCTCAAGCCCGTACGTTCTCCCTTGCCAACCTTGCTGCCTTAGATGCATCACTATTTTAATCCATCGATTTAACTTTCAACAAATTCCAAATATCGCAAATCCCTGAGCTCGTATTTTAATGTAAGTGAGCACTGAAACGTGTGTTTTCAACAATGCATCGTTATTGAAATTGTGATCCCTTTCATTAATGTAGTTGCGTATGTAATCAAATCTAGATTAAGCAACATCAGGAAACATTGCCCTCGGTCATTTTATTTCAACTAGTGACATGCGTATAACGATAATCATGTGTGCGTAGCTTACACGAACCCTTACTGTAAGACATTTCAAAAACCAAAGATGAGTTTTTGTCTCTATAAAAGAAATAATATTTTTTATTTCTTTGTAGTGTCATAAGTTTAATGCATGTATCTTCCTGAAAGGTCAAGCTGAGAAAATCCGAAGAAAATGAGGGAAAGACACAAAGAGGTTTGATGCGAGATTCACGAAGGGATGTACTATGATCTTGCGATTTACTGTGGTGGCATGGATGGACATTTGGATGGATTAGTTCAAATGAAAAAATGAAAACACGCACTTAAAGCTTACATATATGCCATTTTTTCAACGTCGAAACGTTAATAGCTGATTCCACAAGTAAAGATAAGCTGCGAAAAGTTTATTTGGGGATATAAAATTAACGCATCAAATTTAAAATTTCAGGAGAAAATCGTTTCAAACATGTCCATCGTTGAGTGAGGGCTTGGGCAGCCATATCCTGGTATTCTGTCTGACCCATTTAAAACTTGCGTTGACGTATTACTGCGAAGAAATACGTTATCATCTCATGGGGTAGGTTTTTCTCCGTAGCGACTAATGCCCTGTTTGAATGACTGAACCCGCATTGAACCTATTTAATTAGCCGTGGACTCGTGAACCAGCGCTAGGACTGTCACATCTCTCATGGTCTCTACAGTCGCCATGCCAGAATATATCCTTAAGCCAATGTGGTCATTGATGAAGAAAATTTGGTGCAACTGCTTCAGAGGAAGAATGTTACACCTCTTAGACAATCTTACGCTGCCTGTGAGCTCTTATAAGTATATTTCGTGCCTTTCTGAGAGCCCAAGGTATTCACACTATCACTTCAGGCAATTGCAATTCGTCATGTAATATTATATTTTTCACCAACCAACGTTCAAAATTTTCCATATGAGCTCATTTACGGTGCAGAACACAAGATCCAAAATATCTTTTCACTCAACATCTTCAAAACTTTTCCAAAGTGTAAACAACGTGAATGAAATCGTTCCAATGCAATACAAAAATATTCGTATAAAGGCATACCTATCTCACGAAGAACTCTTGATGGAATGAGAGCGGTGAAAGTTCCAGGTGGCGGAGACGCTGAGGCGTCTTGAAATTTTGATATTTCTTCCGCAGCTGGACTGCAGTGCTCCATGATGAGAGGTAGTTCTCTCGCGTCTGTGTTGTCTTCTAAAAGAAAGTAAATCAATAAATCAAATGAGAAAGGACTAAGACATATTCAGTGACGGTTGTTCAATGACCAACCTCCTTCTCAGAACCAACCGCTACATCTAATGAGCATAATGCTGCTCAATAAATTTTCATCATGTCTAAATATATTAATTTGTTTCATCCTGACTTTCAATGCATCGGCCAATAAAAACATTTTAGGGGAATTTCGAACATTCCCCTGTATCACAGCGTTTGGCGTAACATTTTTTGTATCGAAACAATTAAAATATACTGAAAGAACGAAGGAAATAATAATTCCATAGTTTGATGTGCAAGAGAGTTAACATATTCTACCCAGTCTAACTTTTTCGCCGCCTCTTCGAAAAGTATGCACACGGTTCGCCGAGTAGTATGCTTA
>JACJUY010000850.1:86774-169326 GCA_014220935.1 Platorchestia sp. MABIK | reverse complement strand
TTGTTTGCCGTTTTCAAAGTTGATTACTCAGAGGACAACAAAGTTAATCAACTTTGAAAACGGCAAATAAAAACTGGATCTGGCTTTTATTTAGCTTTGATTAAGTATTTATAAAAAATAGGTTGGTAACTGCAGGTGGGTCAGCAGCACCATGAAAATCACCTAAGTGACTGACCACCGGTGGGTCACTTCGAAGGAAATTTCAAGTTCACTACTATCTTTTACTTAAGCACATACTACTTTCTTCTTGAGTTCTTAAATTATTCTGTGATTTTTTTACCTAAACTCTGTGATACTGATTAGCAAGGAAATATTTTATAAGTTCTCTGTGATGCAATTTTTATATTTCGGTGAAAACTTGATTTCAGTGTGTAGTGGATGACCAAATATAAAACATGTGATGAAATTGATTTATTTGAACCTGTAAATTTTAATAGTCAATTAATAATGTATAATTATGCTATGTTATCGCCGCCTCTTGCTTTATTATGCTTATTTATCCATTCGAGGCAGCGATAACTTCGAATGGAAGACATATGCTTCATAATGGCTGAAAATACTCACGGTACGCACGGATTTAAATAATGGCGCACAGAAATACATATATTTACGTCTGTGGACCGTGCTATGAAAATGCATATTTAATACAATATTATGCATACATATGCATTTCATCAGCCGCTTGTCATGCAACTTTATGCACAATTATGCTTTCGAGGCGGCGATAATTATCGCGGCAAAAGAGGTCTTTGGCGACGATAAAGTCGGCTATATATCGCCGCCTTGGTGACGATAATCATGCATAAATAAGCATACTACTCGGCGAACCGTGTGCATACTTTTCGAAGAGGCGGCGAAAAAGTTAGACTGGGAATTTTATCAACGCTTGGAGCGTTGATTGGTTTGCCACTAACTGTGACCTACGACCGCCAATGTTCACTTTATGGTTAGAAGTTACGCAGGTGGTCTGTAAACCTCGTGCTCGGGATTGCCTGGTTCACCCAACCGTTGTTTTGTAATTAGGTGAATGTTACGTCATCACCACTCGTTTCTTCAATGAGCTTCCAATTCTACTGAAAAATCGATGTCAAGCTTCGGCTAAGTAATAATCTACGATAAAATAAAACGAAAGTTACAAGTAGTTTCTCAAAATATTATCTTGCTCCTACACACTGAGGAACCGTGATTAAATAAATGAAACAAGAAGTTTCTGAGAAAATTAAAACAT
Source organism: Platorchestia sp. MABIK (assembly GCA_014220935.1). Lineage (NCBI taxonomy): Eukaryota > Metazoa > Arthropoda > Malacostraca > Amphipoda > Talitridae > Platorchestia > Platorchestia sp. MABIK. The sequence continues at coordinate 168,098 of JACJUY010000850.1, read as the reverse complement.
CAGTATAACAATTACGATAGTTTTTGCTGCTAATTTCATCAGCTTCCGCCTGTATAACAAGGGACGCGAAACTTCGTTTTGTCTAGTCACCTAATTACGCAGGTCTCAGCGTCTGTAAGTCAGCAACAATGACGGTGGCGGGCCGTTATTAAAAAAGACATAACATGCATGCAATTATTATCAATTTACGCAGACGCTGGTTCTGTTGTTTAATGGAGACGTCCGGGTCCCTCTCGAGCCCTTCATGAAGATGTTGAGCACAATTTATATGCGAGCTCTGAATTGCGGCGGAAGTGGAGCTCACGCTGCTTTCTGGAGCTGGCAGGCCCTTGAGCGGCGCCCTAAACATCTCGAGCGGCCGGTGGGTAGAAATCAGTTTGTTGACAGGATCTTCTCGGTGTTAGGGAGCTAAGACAAGCACGATATGCTTAAAATTTTCGAGCGGAGTTTCTGTGTAGTTGTAGAAGAGAGTTTGTCTCTTATGACTATAGGTTCTACTTCCGCAGAGACACATGTGATGTAAAATATCGTGGAAGATCAGTATGGTCATTTATTTCTCTTCCGTCGCATAAACAAAATATCTTCTATAAATTTAAAGCATGGAATGTTAGTTATTTGCAAAAGCATTGTTAAAATATGGTGTGGGTAAGTGAGCAAACAATGCCCCACTATTCTGACACCATTCTCTCAAAAAAATTCTTAGGAGAACAAAACGAAAATTTCCGGACTGCGGCAGAAATATCCTCAAAGCAAAGAATGCCGTGTCTAGACATATTCAATGATTGAATAGTAACGTTCCTCTAAAAAAACCTGAGTACTGCATGAAATATTCCACGCTTTAAACAACAATATAACACTGTGAAAAATCTTCAGAAAAAATTAATTATGTACCTTTGTTCATTTCTTATTATCCCAACTTGGAAAACCTCTCACTTAGCCTGTTGAGCGCAGTCGACTATGTAGCCACGATTAGGTTAACTTGTAATCCATGCGTAGAAATTATGTAGCTTTTTGTTACTTGTAAGCGATACCAATCTATCACCGTGTTTCTATTTTATCTCATGTACTCATGTCTGGATGTTATCATAGGGAATACAAGACAATGAGAAACCTAAAATCTTCTTTGTTTTTCGTAGACGGTAACTTGATTTTTTTTAAATCAGGTGAGAAAATTAGAAACAAGCTTTTTTTTTGCGTTTCTTGAATCTTTTTAACTTTTTATATTTCTTAATTATTTATTTCGACTACACTGAGTAATATAGTATAGCCTTCATTTAGATGTAACAGGACGAAGTGTTTCATTTTTTTCAAAATAAAGAAAAACTAGATTTCATGACTATCACATTTCTTCAACACTGTGAGACCAGTTAGCATTGAACTTTTAATTAGAAATGACTAGATATTCCACTAAGTAAAATTAGTACACTGGGTCACGGTTTAAAAAAGAGATTTACTCGTTATTCTACCCCAGTGAGCGTCACACGTTTCTTCATCCCAAATTGTAATTAAATAAATGAAAATAAGCGCAATCTGATCTTTACATTGAAAAACAAATCAACTCATCCATCAATTGATGAACAAATTCAGAAATTCATTCATGGTTGTATGTTTGCTTATTTGTTTTAGATATTCGTGTTGTACCATGTTTTTTATAAATGGTATTTGGCTAACCTTTTCTCACTACTTGAAAACCATTTAGGACGGTATTTCAGTCTGTTTTAGTAGAGTTTTTTATGTCTTTTCTTTTTTCATTTTAAATTGCAGCGAAGAACCTTCGAGGCATTCACTAGTAGCATTTAAAGTATTTTAAGAAGCCTACAGTCATCTTGGCTCGGATAAAATATCCAAGAGAATATATTTTCATTGTTTCTCTCAATTATAAAGTGAAGCCCTGAAACGGCTATTGTGTACCTCGTATGGTTTGTTTATTAATTAATGGCCTTTATGTTGAGAAATTTTCAAAAGTCAATGTGTTGTTATACATTGTCTCATATATCTTCTTTTTTGGATATAAAAGGTTTTCCATTTTTATTTCTTTCTTTCTTCCGAGTAACAAAATTGAGGTCGGTGAGATGCACTTGAGGCCATAGTCATTCGTCATTTGTAGATTTATAATGGGAAAAATTTTGTCATTACTTAGCATTACAAAAAAATAATTTATGAAATGAAATGTATGTACTAGAGACGAATAAAAACCACCTTAACAAATTGATTCGTGTTCCTTGCTCAGATGGTTCAAGCGTATGTTGATTTTATGCATAACTGTCTGTAGTGCACGCGACACGTCAAAAAATGACAGGATTAGATATCGGACCAACTGAGCTTTAACATTGCTTTTCCATGATTTCCTATGCTATTCTATGGCTTTCCGATGCTTGCTAAGTCTCAACTGCTGATATTCGATACAGCCTAATCTAACCTACCAATACACGTGATGTTCATTCCGACTCTGAACTTGCTGGGTTAATGTACCGAAAATTATCGAGTTGATGAACCTTGTATCACAGATACGCTCATCACACACTTTCGGCTGCTGGGTGTGACACACGGACAGATAGACGGACAGACGGACTTAATTGGGCTCTTATTATAGTAATAATGTGCACGGCCCATCAAAAATGACGGAATTCAATACCTTTCTTGAACATATTTTCCAGACGTGGATGATAAACAAATACATCCATCTTAACAGTAACCGTGATAAAAAAAAACATTCTTGTACTTGTACACTGGTGAAACTCAAAGATACTGTCATTATAACTATCACAGATACGGTCATTATAACTATCCCTATGAGCGTGAAAGAGAAATGGAAGAAGCGGACTCCAAACAAACAAACCAAGAGTATTATTAGGTAGTAGCAGGACCCATGCAAATTCCACGGACAATGTCATCGTGGACCCGTGAAAAAATTCTTTCAACATTACCTAACCTATGCTAACATATCCCATCCTAACCTAACATATCCAACCCTTTCCTATCCTAGCCTTTCCAATCCTAACCCATCATAACCTAACACATCCTTACCTACCCAAACCTATCCTAACCGAACCTATCCTGATAAAAATAATAATGTCGAACATATCAATGCATGTAAAGGCCATCTTTTAATAATTAATGTTGCACTGAGGAATTCGGTATCCATGATCAGCAAACTCAGACGAAAGCGTAACGGATACCAAACAAATAAATATACACCCTAGCTATGTTTCTCAAGAACCGAACACCAAACAATAATTGTTTAAATAAATACATAAAAAGCACACAACTGGGGTTATTAGGTTAGATAGATTGATTGAAGATAATTTTTGCAATGACTGCTCCATTGTTGCAGTCATGTAGTACAAATCATGGAAAAGCAATGTTAAAGCTCAGTTGGTCCGATATCTAATCCTATAATTTTTTGACGTGTCGCGTGCACTACATACAGTTATGCATAAAATCAACATATGCTTGAACCATCTGAGCAAGGAACACTCCAGACTCTTACACTAAGAAAAGAAGTGGGTAAATGAAAAGCAAGCTCAACGAGTTGAAGAGCTTCCTCTGTGGCCCCTTTTAACCATCTTCTCCGTTTGCTGTTATCACAAAAGAGCTGCGTTTCAGTAAAATTTCCATGAATACCGAAAACGGGATTGAACAAGGGTATTTAATTCTCGTTTTAAAATTTTTATACTTTACTCCGCGCCGAGGCAAAGACAGCCTGGTCAGAGCAGATGTCGAGTGATAAGCTAATTTTGCATCCTCTATTTTCCATTGCAGCTAAGCGATATTTAGCATTGCAGACAATTTTTACATGAATCATTTTAAACGTGTACGTATTTACCTAGTCGTTAGATCGTTGCTAAATTGCATAGGCATGCAACTGGCGGCGTAAAATAGACGAGTGCTCAATGATCAAATCAGTTTTAGTGTTCACAAACACATAAGTCAATTGAAGTAAAATAAATTACTCTCCGAACCGATTTAATGACTTCACTTTTCCATATACCACAATAGGTTCACAGACTAGGACTCTGATTTCGAAACTTACATGATTTTACTGTCGACAGAGTTCAGAAGATGAGTTCTTAAACCCTTCCTAATTTAGGCTGGAATGATTTACATTCCATCGAATGTCAAAACATTCATACAAAAACTGTGCTCGACTGTATTTAGGAAAAGGGCAATAGGGCAAGAAAATTATGAGAAGCAAAGATTAAAATTCGCAGCCGTCCACTGAAGAGCAGGTTCCAGAATGCCATTTTGAGAACCACATGGAAATTCAATTATGAGATACATGATGGCGAAATGAAATCTACATACGAGGGAGAACGATCCTCTAGTTTTACTGTACCATCTTGCGCGACCCCTAATTTATACGGAAAATTTTTCTCTCAATATTTTCAGTAATTCATCAATAGTATTGAGGCATTATTTCGCTTGCACATTTCAAACAATTTATTCTGTTTACCTATGTTTAGGTTTGGATAAGATGATATAAAGCTCGAGAATCGACTATACTGGTTTTTTGAGTAACTGGTAAGAGCTAAATAAATTGCCTGTCTAAACTCATCAAGTAAGTCTTTCTCACGCAAAAAGTCTAACGCAGCTTCTAATAGTTTGGAAATAACTTTCTTACGGTAATTACGAAAAGCTGAGCCACAGGATAATTTCTGAGCTGCTGAGAATTCCTCGCACGACCATCAGGTCCGTGCGTTCCAAAAAAATATGGTGAACGACAAGCTCCTGATATCCTCGGGCGTTCATGAACGTTTTAGACTAATTTTTACCGGTGAATTATCTGGCCCGTTGAAATAATTTAATATGGCGACTGTCTAAATAGTTCAGGAAAACAATAGTTCAGTCACTGTAGGGGAATTGTAAATTATGAAACGCATTAGCAGAAAACTGTCGAGACTCATTTGAAAAAACTGTTCTTTTTGTGAACAGGGAGAAAAATTATGGGTTACATTTTGTGACAAAATATAGGTAGCACAAATGACGCAATGAAATAGCGCTTCCTGTGCAAACGAGACGAATATGACAATGATGACTGCAATTTGGGTTGGTTGCCACGAGGGAAATTCGTTGGTGTTATGGACGTGTGACTGTGATGCTACCTCATCGGAGAGAGAGCATCACTGCAAAGGATCTCTCTCAATGTAGGTCCAACAATGTCCACTGTATGAAAACTCGCAAAAATCAAGTGGAAATTCATTAAATTCAGCACAGCTTGGGTTCGTGTCTGTTGTGAAGGTCGATTTGAATGAAGATTAATCTTTCGCATGGCTAATGATTCCCTGTGTAGACGAAAAAACAACTCAGAAATTAACTTTTCATGTAAGCGATCTGAAGCAGCCAAGAAATCTTATTACTCTAGATTATTATCGTCCGTTGCAGTAAAATATTGAAATTAACCAGTTCACAGCAGAATAACTGATTTAAAGATGCTTTGTAAGCAGCTTGGGATAAAAAAACAGTATTGAAAACACCACTGAGCAAGAAGAGATTGTTTGCTGTGAGACACAACAAATGCTTTGGTCGTATTAACTCCAACCGTCAAAACGTGACTTTTAGGAATGGGTCTTTACCTCGTTGTCAGATGTTTTCAGTTTCGGTTCATTCTATTTCTCATCAAGCAAAAATAAATTTCACATTTGTCCTCAACTGCCAATGGATTTTACAACCTTGGATGACAATGAGAGGCAGTGGTGATTAAAGCACAATTTTGACGATAATTGTGCATTACGAGAACACTCATGTAAAAATTCTCATTCAATGAGGGCTTAGAATTATAATGAATGATGAGATGCTTTCGTGAACCCAATAATGCTGGCTCGATAGAGTAATGCAGCTATTTTAAAGTACAATAATGCAAGGATTTGTTGAAAAAATTGGACATCTTAATTCCGTTTCATTAAAAGTCAAACAACGGAGTTAGGCTCCAAGATTGTGTTCATTCTCAAGAGAAAACCTCAACTACTCTAAAGAAACTTATAGTTGCAAGTTGAATTTTTAATATCCCTCTTGTACAATGAACCTAAAATATTATTTTTTTTCCTCTGACGAGCAGACAAGAGATGGATGTTATCAATTAATAAAACGATGAGTATCAAGGTCAAAAGTCAGGACTGTGAACAGACCCACATGTGTTCGATAATCTGCTGCTAATCAGAAGAACAAGACAAAATAACTTACAACACTTTGATGCAGTGACATTCGCTGACGGAGTGAGCACGAGCACTGTCAATAGTATTACCTAAGCTCTTCCGCATCTGATCTGATAGTACTGTTGTACAATTGGAGAGAAGTGAGCGAGTTAGCAGTCCGGCGTGCCCGACCGTGGTGGCTCACTCAGATAAAGTCAGAGATCTTTTCTTTTAAGAATAGACTTGAATTCGCATTCGGAATTTATTTTTTGACATTCACGTACTGTAATATGATCGTGATTATTATCCAATTTTCTTCAATATTTTCCATTTATTCTAAAAGTGAACGTCGTAGTTTTCATAAAACTTTCATCATTTCGTTAAAATCTATCCGGAACGTTTGAGTTTCAATTATCACTGTGGACATAAATGGCTCCTTGGAATGTGCCCAAAATAAAGTCGTTTTGGCTTAGTTGGCAAATTCCAAAACAAGTAAATGCTTTTTACACATTAAACAAATACTTTGTTCGAAAATTAATTCAGGTGTTTGATATAGTTTTGCTATGCTGTTGGAGAAAATCCAACAATAATATTATATTGCATTTTTCACGACAGGAAGCCCTTCGGTATTGAATTTTAGAAGATTCGTCCACAGACATGCAAGTGTTACTTATCCCGTACACTTCTGCAGGACATTTATGTCCCCATAAATAATTCTGTCATTCAAAAAAAATAATGAACAGTTCTATGATCAAAGAACCATTTCTTACTCGCCCTCACAGCAGTTTCAGATTGCGGTCCTAGTAATGTATTAAATTGTTTCCACGTTTTAATTATTCTCTATGGGCAACTGGGAGAACATATCTTTGAAATTTCTGTGCATGTGACTGTGTTTACTCGGTATTTGCATGTATTTCTAAAAATTTCATCCCTTATAAAAATCACGCACCCATATCTCTCTTTCTCTACACATGACATTTAGGAGGCTTCCTTCCTGATCGTATTCTTGTTTGAGAAATTTGTGTGGACATTTCAAAATTAACATCTCGTCTCAAATTACTTGGCCTAAATTTTAAGGCTTCCTAACTCATACGATATTTTTTCTAAGGGAAGAATTTTTTCAATCATGCGGCTTTTGCAGCTATATTTTGGACCCTGGGAATGCGTTTAAGTGCTTATTTCGTAACAAGTATGAGCTTAAATATTGTGATATTTGACGATAGCAAAAACACTGTTTGTGAAGCAATAGAACCATTTTACGTACATCATCTGAATCATCTCAAACTTGAAAAAATTCATAAAAATTAAAAATACTAAGTCCTTTATGATTTGAAGCATAGCAAAGAATTGTTTTATTTACAAATTTGTCAGTATGATGAAGAAAATGAAAATTATTTCTTGTTTTTCTATGCCTGGCGAGGAGGATTTGAACATGGTTTTTATTCAAATCAAGATTAACTGAATCTGATCAATTAGGACTAATTTCTGACACAAGTGGAGTGGAATTGTTGGGAAATATTACAGAAACTTTGTGAAGTAATATTGTATCGCGTAGCATCTGACGCTAACCGTTCCGGAAGCGAATCTAAAAAGGCCAAACTTGTGGAGTCAAGCCTCCATAAGGACACAGTTGAGCACAGTTGGTGACGCCAACACCGAGCTTAAAGGAGAAAGGAAGAATATATTTGTTAACATTGAACTTGAGGCTACGGTTACCGCTAGTTGGGCATTGATTTTTTGTGATGATAGAAATAAGCGAACATAGTTTAAATAGCTCTAGATTTAATCGTTTAAGGTTGCACTGAGAAAGTCCATCCCGATAAGGAAAATGATTCGTAATACGCAAGTACTCACTTTCAATACAGGTGTGTTGTTGCAGCAATATCGTTTGAATGAGAGACCATTACTTCCAATATTGTCTCGAATTATTCCGAAATTAATTTTTAAAAGTTAATAGTATTGTCTTCAACAGCGCGTCGAGGCTTACGAGAATTTAACTATTTAGTCTAAATGTACAAGCAAACAACTTAACAACTTATGTCTGATTTAAAAAGTAGAAATACCGCAGAGTCCTCATTTTCTCTTATTGTGTGCAAATGCAAACTACGAGTTTGCATTTCTAGGTCTGCCAGCCTTTCTTTGGAATTGAGGCAGTTCTGCGTCTTGTTATCGCTTCATAGTTGCAAGTACACAAAGAGACAGTGTATGCTAACATTTCTTCTCTCGCTCCTGAAATGCAAACATAGGGTTGCTGATTTGATGTCAGCACGGAATTTGCCAACCACGTACGTTTAGGCACCAGTCATGCCGAGCGAATGAATTACAATATTTACGTGACAGGTCTGATCTGCACGATTCCGAGGCGTCCATGGACATCATATTCCAGAAGTGTAAACTAGCATTCTTACCGAAGAAAGCGCGACTAAAAATAGCAACCTTGACCTTACAGAGGTAAAAGCAATGAATTATTGAATTGTTTTTCTCAAAGAGGTTATGAGTGTCTTGAACGCGTTTTAATACAGCTACTCGCCAACGAAATATTGTAGCATCAAATTGAAAACTATCGCCTACGTCCATGGTCCCTATAGGAAATAAAAATACAGTGATATCCTTCGAAAATATTTTATTACAATGCACCGTATCTCTTTCTCTGTTTCTCGTACCATCAAGTGAACATATAAAGAAGATATATTTATAATTGATATTCCCATCTATAATTCTAAGCTGAGCGCAGTTGAAAATATTTATAATGAGGTGATCTCTTCTGACGAAAAATTGAGCTCTGAGAGCACTAATGCTCTGCAACAATTTTTCTGATGAGAACCTCACAAATATTTGATGCGGAGACTTGAGCAGGGAAGTTTTCCGAACGGGCTGACCACATCAGGTACGGAGCGTTTATTAGAAGTGAAGCACGGTACATTGAAGAGAACTTGAGTACATGTGTTCCAATTGATTCTGAAAGAAACTAAGTTAAAGTTGTTGAATGATTGAACTTTATGATGTGAGTAGATAAAGTATTTGTAACGCTAAAATTTAAAGTTCCCTCATGGTAAGAAGAATGGCCGATCGTCGCACACACTAATGAGTTACGGTTTTCAAAATTTGACGCTCATTTATACGACCAGAAAACAGAGTTTGAATTTATCTAATGTTTTTTAATCTACATTTGAAACTGTTAAGACAAAGGAAGACTAAATGCATTTTAGATTACGTTTTAGAAAATTCTATTACCATATATACAGAAGATGTGGCAGCAATTTCACTGAGGAAGGAATTTTTAGATTTGCAATTTATGTATAAACATCACCTCTGTGGATAAGCTAACTATTAGCAATATTAATTTATTTCTTTAAGCCAATACTATCAATTTTCTAACTTGCTTTTCTACGTGTTTTTTGTGTAAATTAGTCAATCATGTTCTCTCCATTGAAAACAGAGTGAGCAGACATAGCCTAAAATACTTTGTTCAAAAATCTTCGAATTTTCTAAGGAATTAGTTTATTTTTCTTCGTTAAGTTTCATAGATTTTCAACTTAGTAAATCTATTTCGAGTCAACATGTATTTGTGCGATCAAATTAGGCAATTCAGGGATTTCAGAGCGTAAAGTAATAGACGGTGTTCGAGTGGAAGCCAGCATAGAATGAATGTTATAGGTTGAAATTCCCTTCAGCTGTCATTATTAATTGCAATTGACGAACAAATCGATCCACTGATCGAAAGTCTGATAGATACACGAGACTTTTATGAATTAAACAGATGAAGGTGAACAGCTTTTAGATACTATATGAGACTGTAGGATTGCAATGCCAGCATATCGACAAAGATTATTGTGTTTTCTTACAGTGTTGACTCCCACTCACGATTGCCTACGTGCCTCAGTGGAGGTAGGTTTTAGCCTGTTTAATATCAGTTCTCTGGATGTCAACGAGGTAGGGGCTTGTTAGTTTTTAAAAATCCTATTGGAAAACCAATGAATCTCAATTTGTTCGTTACCTGGAGTTAACTTTTTTAGCAACGTACGAGTACCGTGTAGCGTCATACAGGCTGTGAACCCACATTGCCTAAAGATTTGATCGTACGTGTACATGAACTTTTCAGTCTTTATTCTTTTTTAGGGACCTAATATATGAAAAAGGAATGAATTTCGCAAAATTGGAGGGATGGATATTTTATAATAATTCTCGTTTGTTTTCAACTCTCCGTCCATCAGACGCACCGAACTCGTGCTACGTGAATTTCTGTAGTTATACGCAATTGCATCATTACAAGTTTTCATTTTCAAATTTTTCTACATCCTACTACGTTGTTCAAAAGAACATATGCCTAGTTCATATTTGGCGTGTGCCCTGCATACGGCGTAAGTCTCTGCTTGAAACAAGTCCCCGTGTTTCAAAAATGACTCACATCGCTGTTCGGTACACGGCCCGTGTATTTAACATACGGCTCACATCGCTGTTCGGTACACGGCCCGTGTATTTAACATACGGCTCACATCGCAGTTCGGGACATGTCCCGTGTCTAACATACGGCTCACATCGCAGTTCGGGACATGTCCCGTGTATAACATACGGCTCACATTGCAGTTTAGGACATGTTCCCGTGTGTCACATACGGCTCACGTCACCACAGGCGGCTCTCGTCGCAGTCAAGTTTTGAGGCTGAATTTTCCCGAATCGAGCAGCACGTGTGGCTCTATTTCACAAAAAAAATTGCAGCAAACTTTCAATTTTGAGGTACATAAAGAGATCCTGAACATCAATTGGAGTTTGTGAATAGTTTCCGAGAACATGATGCAGTACTTCATGAAAAAACGTGGTAATCATTTAGTTAATAACACACAAAATGTAAATTAACATTGCTATAACCTGTCTAGGGTCAAATAGTGAGAACTTAAATTCGCGTTGGTTTGATTATAGAATAAGCTGAATTTTTGAAGAAAAAAGATATCCACTGCTGGTAGAATAGTTGAGTTATTCTGTGAAAGAATAATCCTCATTTTGAGTGAATCAAATTGAATTCCGTGATTGAAAGGGTGCTCCAACGCAGATTTTGTGCAGTGCTAGACGTAAGTGGAACTAAATGATATTATTATATAATCCCATAGAAGCAATTCACGGACAATGAAGGAAAATGAAGCCTGTCTAGAAATTTTATCGGAGCAGGAATATTTTTTTGCGTCAACTCGCGATGTATTTTTCCATTCTTTAAGAAAGGGACGTGTATTGACTGAATTATCAATGACATTGATTACCATTCAGATGACAACTTTTCTTTCATTTGTTTTTAGATTGCATTTTTCATTTTCAGAAGCCAGTGGAATTATGAAAATTATTTTTAAAAGTGATAAAACACTACAGTTCAAATATACTGATACCTGAAGTTGATGAACAATTTCTCAGAAATTTTTCAATAATAAGGTCCTCATTTAACATAGCTGTAAACGCCACTAAATGCATACATATTCACTTTCAAGGGGTCCTACTACCCTAAAATTCACATCATTCACTTAATTTTTCAAATATCCCTATTCACATTTCATTGGCAGCTAGGTTAATGAAAATTAGTAAAGATGTTTAAAATTAAATTCTGAACACATTGTCTGCTATAAAACTTTTCGATTTTCGCAACATAAAAAAATTTATGTGCGAACATATGAAAAAAAATGCAATACAGGTCTCACCCTACAATTTCCAATGTAGAAGCGCGATTTTGGTCTCATTCGACGCGGAAGGACTGTAGAAACCTCAGAGAGTATGCTTTTTGTAAATCTCGTATTAGAAGGTAAATTATTGTTACATTTGTGCAAAAACTTTCTTCCACATAAAAATCTTAGTTCTAATTTAATTTTTATTTTGCATTTCTATTACAACTAGGTGAACTAAAATGAATACGAAAATGTAAAATTAAATTCTGAACACATTTGTTTCGATGAAAATTTTCGATTTTCACACGAGAAAAAAATTTACTTTGCGAACATGTTTATTTAAATAAATTTTCGCAAAACCACATTTCATCTACAATTTTCAACGTAGAAGCGTGATTTTGGTCTCATTCGATGCGATGCAACGGTGAAAACAGCATAGCGAAACTGAATTGTTTTTGAATTTTAAATTGAGTCTTTATTGTAAAAAACTAAGATTTTTTTAAACAAATTGGACATGTGTAACAATAAATTTTTTCATAGGTTGAAATTCAAAAAAATCATACGCTAGGAGGTTCCTACAGTTCTTCCAAGTTGAATGTGACCAAATCGCGCTTCTACGTTGGAAATTGTAGGGTGATACCTTCTATGCGTTTTTTTTTCGTTTGTTCGCACAATAACTTTTTTTATATTGCGAAAACCGAAAATTTCTATAGAAGACAATGTGTTCAAAATTAAATTTAGCATAACTGTACGCATTTTCTTAAACCTTGTTGCAATAGAAATGCGAAGAGGGAAATTTGAAAAATTGAGTAAATGATGTGAATTTTAGGGTAGAAGGACCCCTGAAGGAAGTATTAACACGTTCTCATATTTTAGAACTTCAAATGTAAACAAAATGCATGAAGCATGTGTAAACATTTATGAGATTAATACTTGATGGTTTTCGGTCCGTGTATTGCAGCATAAAGGAGCTGCCGAAAATAAGAGTGATTTTTTAAGCCCTCATTTTTCTTTCTTTTAGAGCCCTCAAAAATTGTTCGACCTATTTGCCTCAACTTTCAGCATATTTTTTAACGAAAGTGATTGTAGTACTCCGTTTAAATTTTAAAAACATCGTTTGACAAAGGAAAACTTTAAACGCAGTTTAAAAAAACTGTGAATAAAACAGCGATATGAAGTCACGATGTTGTTGCAACGTGACGTCTCCTCGTAAGGGATGTGCTATGTTGAGTTTTAATCGATAAATTTAGTCAAGGTTAGGGAAGTTGGGTTCATTTGCGCTCATATGTTCAGTTTGTACGAAGTGAATCAACAAGTTGGCTGCATTTTCACAGTTGCTCTGGTTGATTTGGTTTGGTTGTGAACAGCAGAATAATTATTGGTAAATCGACTTTACTGGTCGAATATATTTCTATCTTTTTCTAAGAAATGTGAATTATAGAATTGCACGATAATATTTTATCTCGTATGGTAACAGATATATCTTTAAGAAGGTCGCGAAACCGATGAAATACTTTTCACTTATACTAGTACGTGAATGAACAAATTACCTAGAAGCAGGCATAAGTCCCAATCCACAGTCAACGTGTTAAAAACAGTTTAATTTTGGACCCCCTTTTCCAAAAGCAGGGCACTAGCTTCCTAAATGTCCGTACCTCAAGTATGCACCTTCCCGAAATTATGCCAATCTACCAAGGACCGAGTTGCTGGAGTTATTTAATTCTTTAATTTCAGACATGGCGGAAGTTCTTACAAATTGACTTATATATGAATTTCTAGAAAAAGAAACACGCGCAAATAACCACAATTTTACCCCATAAAAAATTTAGAAATTCTTTTCTTCGAAACAAGCTTTCCAACATTTAGCCTCTAGGTTGACGTAGCTGAGACTGGGAGTAATTTTCCTCGGTAAATAAATTTACCAAGAATTGCTTCTCAGCTCAACCAATTTTATAGAGTCAAGTTGATGAAATTTTGGTGGCTATCATCGCGTATTCAAGTATTCTCTGAGTTACGAGGGTGTAGTTGCTCACTGTGCTCAGTCATCAGAGCCTTTTATCCTTCGCTGCTCTATGTACAGAAGAAGATGAAACGATCCTGCAAATTACAGAACACTTCGAAAACGCAGCAACACGAAACGATTTTCCGATTTCCTCTCAGGAACAATTTCGCAGTCTCCTTCGGTGAATACCTACTCTTTCCGCGCTTTTTCCGGTTAGTAATTTATAATGCTAAAATGACCTGGTTATTGATCACCGTCCGCATTTAGGCACGTCGTGTGTAGGACAAGAAATCCTTGTGCAAGCGAGTGAACCTTCGTCTACCGCATTTTCTAAATTCAAGTAAACTAAATTTGTAATCCATGCTAATCTCTGAATCTGTTTTCATAACTTAAATGCATCTTCAGCACTGATCATTATTGCTCAAATTTTCAATTGAGTCAATTGAATGGTGTTACTGATTCAGCTAATTCCATTGCGGTTCCGAAGGCTAGAGCTCGGTTAGATGCAATTACTGCATATGCACTCGACACTGCAAGGGATACATTCTACACCCCCTGTACAGTTTTGGAAATGGTGTTACTGATTCAGCTAATTCCATTGCGGTTCCGAAGGCTAGAGCTCGGTTAGATGCAATTACTGCACATGCACTCGACACTGCAAGGGATACATTCTACACCCCCTGTACAGTTTTGGAAAACGTTTACCTTGCATTCTATTCCTACTCTGAAACTTCGTTCGTTGAAGCTGGCTGTTTTATACACCGGTTGTCTTTTGAAATCACACGTACATTTTTCTTGCATCTTATGATTTTTTATAAATAAATTAAATTTTAGAACATGGAAAAATTTAGGCACATCCGGGAACACTTTATCTTATGATTTTTTATAAATTAATAAATTTTAGAACATGGAAAAATTTAGGCACATTCGGGAACACATTTTGTACGTTAATCGATTAAAGAACTAAGTGTTTGAAGTTTGAAATCGTAAATATGATCACCTTCCTCCACTTCCTTGGAAGAGGAAAATTTACTGTAGTGTTTCCGCCAACTACGAGAAAGGACGTGCATGGTGCAAAATGGGAGAAAGAAAATTCGTTTATTTTAGGATTTCTTAGGATTTCTGTGATTTTTGAGAGACACGTGCGAAAATATTCGTACAAAAAATTATCTGTTTAGTCAGCCTCCGAATATTTTTCCTACTATAAATCATTCATCCAATACACGTTCGTTTCTATGGAAATGCAAGATTACACGACAAAGTGACAGAAAAAATATTACAACACTAGAATAATTTTGACAGGCCTCATTTTCACTTCAATGTTCGTAAATTGCTCCGATCGAATAATGTCTCATTTTCAATATTATTTTTTTTAACCACACCTAAAGTTTGTCCTGCATAAGATTTCCATTTAAGTATTCGTTTAAGTTGTGGACTTAATTTGGTGCGCTCATAATGAGTATTGCTCGTCAAGGAACACTGCCAGCACTAGTTGTTGTGTTGCCACTCAGCCAGAAGTAGTTATTGTGTTTCTTCTGAAATTCAACTTGTTTTTTGGTCATTCCAGCATAAATTTTCAAAGTTCTTTCATTACATGAAACCATTTCAGAAATAAATAAAACAGTACAACTAAGCTCTGAACCTACTAAGCTTACCTATTAACCTTTCGGTATACCAATGCCGAAAAAGAATATATGAACTTGTTTCGCTGTATCAAAGACATATAAGAACATTTATTTCACACAAGTATCGAGCCGTGCGATATAAATCTTGTGGCACTTAGTGCTTTTCATGCTTGTCTGTAGTTTCCGAATCAAATTAGCCACAAAGTAACGCGTATGGCAAGTGAGAAGTGCAAGAGTGTTCACAGTCTTGAGAATAATCAGGCTCGTGAAGTTAACACTAAGAAAAACTAGCAACCAAGTTGATCTCTCACAGCTGGGACGTAATCATCTGTAGTTGACAACTCAAAGAATTTGTTTCCAGGCACCACGGATGGGGAAATTAAACTTGCAATTTCTCGTGTTTCTCTTCATTTTGCACACATTCCCATGGCAGGCTCGAATAAGTTTACTATTTATTAACAACTTGCGGATACTATTTGTTTCAGTGCGTATGCTATTCATAAGAGTTATTTATCAAACATGTGTCTTACAAATAAAAATTTCAATGAAAACAAATTTTAAAAATACTGAAGTTTTATGTTATAGTTTAGTAACTCAGGCAGTATACACGATTTTTTCAACAAACAGGACAATAATGAGTCAAGACAAACCGGACACCAATTTACTAAGAAGATGAACATTTTTTCCAAATAATTATAATAAGATTATTAACGGTGATGACTAAGGAATTCGGTTTATTTGTACCTCACTTGAAAAAGTGTTTTAAAATAGACGTTCAAACTCTTCATTCTGTTCACAGATCTTCTCATTTTTCTTCAGATTCCTAACAATGTAGTAAATGGAATAGCTCAGATTCATTTGAAAAATGTTTATCATCACGATCTCCAAAACTATGTATCAGCGAACACTGAAAAAATAAACTACTGTTTGGCGTTTTTTACAAATTTTAAAAGTTTTAGAAACGTGACGAAAAATTTCATGATTGTTGACAGTTTCTCCTTGCGGTCACTTATTTTAGCCTTTTTATAATAATCAGATAATGGTGATCTTTCAGTTGCACAATGTGAAGTTCTCAATGCTTGTCTGATAGCTCACCCTGGTGTGCGTAGAAATGATGCAAGAGGATTATCAACAAGCCTTCAGTGCTCTGACCGATCATCCGACCCAGGGACACCTAGATATGAAAAATACTCGTATGTATAAAAACTACGCCAATCCTTGAACGCAAATTCGTTAAATGCAACAGGACTCTGTGTGCTAGTCCGTTACTCTATGACCACTATCACGGTTTCGCTGTACTTGTTGCCTGCTTTGAAGTAAATTACATGCCCTGCTTATAGTACCCTTTTTCGCATGTTGAACTACCAGTATTAAATCAAAGGGCTGTGTTTACATGGTTGTTTATTCTATCATAAATCAAAAAAGTTATTAATTCAAGAATAGTTAAGACTGTCAGTTGCAGCAAAAAATTGAAACTCGATCGGCTCGGTCAAAAGGTTCAGACAGATTATCTTCAGAGAGCTTTCTTGAGGGAATCGTAGAGATTTCAACTTTTAAAGATTTTAGGGGCTGCTGTGGCGTTGCTGACACACGCAGTATTTGTGTTTATGGCACGGAAAGTTTGCTTCACACACAGTGCTGCATATACAGTGTACGAAACCGTTGAAAAATTGACTCCCAAAAAAGGAACCTTTTTCGAAATCGTGAATCGTGAAGAAGAAATACTATTTTAAAAACATTATCTAGCCAGCCCCATCATGAATACTATGCAGAAACTTTGATAGACAATCTTCACTCATAGATGGATAAACGTTATGAAAATAATTTAGGAAACAAAACTAGGCTTTCATCAATGATTGTGCAGTTAGAGAAAAATGCTCACCGTTAGAATAGGAAATCAATAATTTTTTGAAGACTTCGTTTCGTATTAAAACATCGGACAGAGTAGGCTGGTAAAATGTAATAGAAACGAGTGCTATCCCAACATTTGAAACGATTACTTTTGATGAAAATGTGCAGATGGAATAATTTTCTTATTGTCGTGATAATGTTGGAAAAGCATTTAAGAAATGGCTGTAGTAATACAAAACCATGAAACTTTGAGAAACTACTCTGATGGGAACGCAGAGAATGGTGTCTAAAAGTGGAACTCTCTGCAAACTAGGGAATATTTTTCTGATTTTGGCAAACAGGATTTAGAGTACAGTTTACCATGCTGAAAAAATAACCTGCGAAATAAATGCTTTACTTTGCACAGGCTATAATGAATCAGTGTTATTTCGATCAAATTATTAACAAATAACTCCCATTGAAGCAAAATTTTGAGGGACTTCAATAAATTTTCGTAGACATGGGTAAACAAATACGGAACTCTATTTGTTGAATAAAAAATTGTATATTGTAATTAAACCCAGATAATATTACACAAGGAAAAAAGACACATATGAGGCAATCAGGAGAATTGTTTCACAGATATTGGTTCATTTAATATTATAAAACTTGCATTTTTGTTCGCATTTCGCTACGATTTTCGCCTTTCCATTTTAATTGGAATTTTATTCTTCGCTTGAGAAAATCAGCCGTGAGAGTATGAAACTATGCAGTAAAATGCACTACATAGTGCTCTAATTGCTTATGTTTTCATTCTCAATTTTCAGCGGCACAAAGTGGCTCTCAATCCTGTTCGAACTCATCTTTAATTTGAGGCAGAGAATAATGGAATATTATATACTGGGAAGTAACAACGAGACCATTTGATCAGGTTCAGTAAATTCCCAGAATTAGTGGACCTTCTATTTGAAGTTTTTTAAACAGATCGGCGTTAAAAAGTTCGTTTAGGAAGAGAAAATAGGAATTATCATAAAAATGGCTGAAAAATAGGTTACTATATTAATTACAACTTTCATGCGGCGTTGAACAAAGCCGTAAAGAACATCACTCGAACCTTGGCAAGATATCATTAGCTTGAGCAACCTCATTTAATATTTATGCGTAAATGGGAACACAGTCGATTGCATCAAAATCGATCACGACATACTTCTCTTCACACACGCCATCCAAATGGAAGATCGGTAAAATGGGGCAAAAACTTTTTTGCACGAGAAAGAATGCACTCAGGATGGAGTAAATTAGTGTACTGAAGAACAATTTAGAAATGTAACTTTAAGAAATAAAACAATATTTGCGCAATTCTATGGCAATTAGATAACGAAAAGAAAAGGAAAAACAGTTCATTTCCAATAAAGACGATACAAAATGACATCATTGGTTTTTAAAACATCCAAAAGTAAGGATCCCTAGTTGATACACACACATGTGTATCGTAATACCCATGTCACAAGTCAAAACAAATGATTGAGGGCAATGTATTCCTATCGCACCTTAATCTAGGTTTGATAATATATATATATATATATATAACAACAATTTTAAAAAAGGACAAAATTTCATCGACGATGCATTGTTGAAAACACGCTTTTTAGCGGACACTTACAGGTACATTGAAATACGAGCTCACGAACTGGCGGCAAGGAACTATTTTTATAAGTAAAACGGGTCGATTTAAATAATTCTACGTCTAAGACTAAAACGTTGACATTCAGAACTATATTTTCACTCTTACATATCATCTAGAATGCTAATCAAGGGCTCGGAGAAAATGTTTTGCATCACACCACAAATTTATGATATTTCCATGCTAATAATAGTGGCAAAAAAGCCTACCTGAGTCAAAAACATGAAAAGGATCATTCTACAACTGCAACCAAGACATATACAACACAATTGGAGTAATGCATGAAATTAACCACCTATTGATAAGGTTGTCATAATATACTCACGAGCGTAAGAAATAATAAATTGCACTATACAAGGGTAACTAGACCATTTTAGGACGTGAATAAGAGAACAAAACAATAATGTCCTATATATAAGGTGAGCACATTAGATGACGTTATGTTTTTTTTAAACGTTTTGATGCAAATGTCTTTAATGATGCCATGACGGTCCAGTTCAACGCTTGTACTAAAAAAGAGAGAAAAAACATTAAAATATATCCGATAACTAGTTAATTGCAGTTGAATGGTGTTTATTTATTCATAGAAGCAATAAAGATAGAGCTAATGAACTTTTTGGGTCGAAAGCACTTAAAACAGTTTACACGTACATTGACACACAAGCTTTGGTTTCATGGCGTCAGGAAATAATATTAAAAGTGTTTGTTGAGGCAGATATTCACAAATATCTTTCCGAGCGGGCAAGAAAAAATAAAGTGAGTTAACTGCCTAAAAAAGCATGCTTTAACTCACGCAAGAAATTAATGAGAATCCTCATTTAAAAACTTGACAATAACATAGGGAGAGAATTGAAAAATACGATATGTATTGGACAAATGCAGGTCGGGTGATTAGAATGTTTGCAGAAACTGCAGAGTGTAAATGTATGAATGTATATGTTTGTACATAATACCACGATACAAGCATGAAATAACAAATTTTTTTCTAATAAAAATATTCTAACAAAAAGTTCATAAGTTAAAAAACACTTTATTAAACGTATATGGGTAAACCACATATCAAATTTATATTTTTATATGAACGTTTTACAATAAAAAAGAGAAATAACGTGTTACGTAATGTCAGAAGTTGAGAGTGGATAGAAAAAGTGTGGTATTTATAGGTCAAAGGCAAGTTGCTAGTTTACTGCACCTCTGTATATGTACATGTATTTATGTATATTTGCACAGTAGTAGAAGAAACTGGCTTCTAATCCCTTCAAAGCATGCCGACTGCCAGAACACTTTACTACCGAGCTGCTGCCTCGTGCATCTCTTGTTTCATCTAACTTTAAGTCGTTCCTCTGGGCCATTCTGACCGCTTTCCTGAGGCGTTGATGAGCGGGAGCATATACCAGAATGCTACCTAATTTCGTGAGGGAACCATGAGGGCCTTAGCTACCTCTCGCCGCACTACATTGCCCCGGCTTCGTCTTCTCGGCACCTATGACTGTGTGGGAACCTGTGCCTGGACGGGATTCTTCGGATCTTTTATCGTCGTATTCGGAACTCCCTACTTAATGGCAGCTGAGGTTAGTTCACGTAGACTTGGTGCATGTCTACTTGTGAGTTAGCTGTCATTGAGCTTTCATAAAATTCGTTCCCATAAATTTACCTGGTGTAAGAATATAACTACAACTACCGTTGTGTTAAGGCCTCTATTCGATAACTATATATACTTTTGGGCTTCGGCCCAAAAGTAGCCAGAGTAGGCCTCTACTCTATAACGGAGTAGGCCTCTACTCTACTCTATGAAGTTATAGAATAGGCCTCTACTCTATAACTTTAGGCTACGGCCTCTACTCTACAACTTTGAGCTACGGCCTCTACTCTATAACTTTGAGCTACGGCCTCTACTCTATAACTTTGGGCTACGGCCTCTACTTTATAACTTTGCGCTACGGCCTCTACTCTATAACTTTGGGCTACGGCCTCTACTCTAAAACTTTGGGCTACGGCCTCTACTCTATAACTTTGAGCTACGGCCTCTACTCTATAACTTTGGGCTACGGCCTCTACTCTATAACTTTGGGCTACGGCCTCTACTCTATAACTTTGAGCTACGGCCTCTACTCTATAACTTTGGGCTACGGCCTCTACTCTATAACTTTGTGCTACAGCCTTTACTCTATAACTGAGAAGATGGCGTCAATTTATCTTCTCTACTTAGTGGCCGAAAGCAGCGCCACCAAACCGATCTGCTGACACGAGTTGTGAAATATGTTAGCAATTACTGAATGTCCAACTTATATTTTTAAGCATTGTGAAAGCAATTCTGCCGACCTTTAAACTTTATTTTCCTAATTTCACGTAGGTTTTCCTAATAATTGACTAGGACATTATTGTTTCTGTTCGGCTTTAGGTTGGTAACGTTGGGGGATGGAATCGCACTATCTCAGCTTTGCTCTGAGGAACGAAATTATATAATCCATAAATGGAAGCATACGTTTAATTAGTGTGTCATAGATATCATTGAAACGTTCTGAAATTATGGTTTCAATATTGTATGCGCTATCAATGTCATTTCTTCTAATTTTTGTGGGACTTTTGTCTCCGACAATGAAAGTGTCTATATTGGCATTATGATGGATACTGGCAGGTACTACACCACAGGCTTAAAATCCTGAGGGCTTACATGAGAATTCAAAGCAAAAAGCTGTTCTGCTATCATTTGAATATTTCATACAGTGGACTAAATCGACGCCGTGCTTGGAGTCACATAAAGTTTTATTGAAAAATGTTGTCGTAAGAGACAGCGTATCACTGATTTCGTGAATAGTTTTGCGAACTAGTTATTTGTATAGGATGCAAGTACTCATCAAACGCGGTAACAGATTTGTTTGTATTGCCCTGCACTGAAAATTTTATGTTATCCTCGCACCTACGCTCTGAGGTATTTTACTGCCAGCATCAGCTGATGCGCATGAATTATCAAAGACAACTTCACAGCCTGAAATGCTAACACACAATTGATTATTCATATTGACACAATATGAACTTTAAGGTTCTAACTGGTCATTCACATTTACAATTCTATCGCATACTAATGATAAAATTGGTGTTGTGTCTTCGTCGATGGTGAACAATTATGAGCTATTTCAGTGACGCAGAGCTGTGGAGATGTCGCCATGCTGCACTCGATGAGAAGAGACTCAGGCGGTACTGGTGCACCACCAGTACCGCCTGAGTACCGAGGCAGCTCCCGCGAGCGAAGAAGTATTTTTTGCTCGATATTGTTGACTTTGTGGATGATGGATCTTCTCGGGCATGGTTTGAAATGTGAGGTTGAAAGTTGAGTGCTGTTTTTGTGCAAATTATTATTGCTGGAACTCGCTTCGGGTGCGCACATAGCTAGTGTTGAAGCTTGATAATAATGTTGAGGCGTACTTTAAATTTTAGCAAGCGTCGCTTGGGAGATTTTTACCAGTGTTGGATGACTCTGATTTTGCGATCATCACTAGTGATGCTCAGGGGTTGAAAACCTTTTGATAATTTCAGACTTTTTAAACGTTGATAAGCCATTGTCCTTTTGAGCGTGTCAGGCCCTTAAACTGATGGTTTTATGTGTGAGACATTTTGTTGTCCACATTACTGCTTTATGGTTGGTGCAATACGCGTTTTACTGAAGTTTTCGTACGGAGCTGCGCTGGATGATGTTCTTTCAGATGGTGCAACCTTCCGAGCAGCTGAGCGAGTTCTATATGAATACATTACGAATTAATAAAGAGGAAGAAAATTTAATTTAATTTACTGAGTTAAGTTGAAAATGGATGGGTTAACTTTCGGAGAGAAAGATATCCATTGGAGACGGCCAATATGAGAGCTAATATTGGCCTGACAAATAATTTTAATCGAGGGGAGCAGTAATTATTAATGAAAACTATGTTAATGTAGAAACTGGATCGAAGCGTAACCTTTATGCGCTAACTTTTTGGCTAGGCCAGCGATGTAATATCCTGCAAGAAATATAATAGACACAACTAAATCAGTAGTTGAATCCATAGGTTTAAGAAAGCAAAATTGCACTGCCTTTCGATGATTGCTGATTTAAATTCAATTAAAAATTCACACTACAAAACTTCACCAGTAATTAACAAGTGATCATTTGGAAGGAAGAGTTTCCAAACTCGAACTACAATGTTATTCAAAAACAGATAGAAAATATTGTTGAAACTTAGGAGAATTAATGAAATTATTGTTGACTAATTAAATTGGTGACTAACATAGTAGTTGGATTCATTTTTCCGCTTGATGGAGTAATTTCGTTTTCACAAATGTTGACTGCAGCTTTTATTACGCTATGTCAATCCGTCTGTAAATGATGTTATTCATTTCTTTAAACATACTTAACAAAGCAGAAGTGTGGATTAAACAAGCATAATAATCTCAAAAATGATCAGTGAAACTGAATATTGATAGGTGTGCGAGTGATCTTTGATTGGAGCTCTTCAAAACCGCAATTGTAATTGAATTTGGAGCTAATATAGCATGAGACTTGGAAATTAGTAATTTTGTTCGTTCCCATCGCTAAGGAAATACTATTTCTCCTGGAAGAGATTTTGAAGCTCTTTTTGAATTAAAGGTTTAACAGATTTGAACACTCAACTGACAACGAGTGGACATCTTGTTTGAAATATTCATGCTCGCCATTCGATCTCTCTACTCGAAATGTGATATTTTTAAATAACACCAAATTTTTATTGGTTAGGCAGTATATGATTGCGAGTTGATATTAACTCTGAAATTTTTTTGTTTTTGACTGCGTAAATTGAAGCGCAATTCATTTTTTGCTCAGCTTTCGTAAGTGGATTCATTAACAGAAATGTGACGCTATTCCATAAAAAACGATGCCGAACTGATGAGGAAGAAAATGGCTTCCTATTTCTTTGATGATGGAGGTCACTCATCTGATAAATCGATATGGACTCGCGAAACACAGGGATCTTATAGTCACGCTCAAACGTTACACTCGAGTTGTATACTTTCCCGTGCATTTTTAGCCCAGAAGAGAACTCGCTTCGTTTCCACTGAAAACTCATTGCCAAGAGAAGTGGATCGCATCCCCTATGAATCAAACGCACTCCCAATCTGAAAAGCACACTGAGCGAAAATGAACCAACGCAGTGTGATTTAGCGTAAAATCCAGGCAGAACGTTGCGGAAATGGGCATCAATTCTTTGTTCAAAACTGGGTGCGCTGCTAAATTCACAGAATGGAAACAATCGGGTTGTTTTTCTCAGACGTTAAATTTTTCTTCTACCAGAGCACCTATTGTATTTACTCACTTACGGCAATCAAGAGTGAGTTTCCATGTCTTCTAAACCATTCCTATGGTATGCTGAATGAGTACATTCTCCAAAGCGATTGTAAAAATATTCCTGACGATTTTACATTCCGCTTGTTGATCCCATCTAATGAAGCATTAAAATTTTGTAGATTTAACATAATGGGAGCAATTAGAAAACAATATTTCTGCAAATTTTGACTGAAATTCAGAAAACTGTTGCATGCAAATTCACTGCTTGAACTTCAGGACCATTCACAAAAAAATTGGGACCAAAGAGGATTTTGAACGAATAAATTATTGGCAAATTGATGACAGCGAGCAAAATGTTACAAAATTGCTTACCGGATGTATTTTAAATGATTATCTATTGCAGAGCTTATAGCTCAGGAGCTAACACGTAACTGATAATTTGACCCTGAATTTTTAGGAGGACGATGAGCTTTTTCAGAGGAACGATTTCCGAATTACGGATGCATCATACCAATCCTATGAAATGACTCTAGTACAAATTTTCTGACACACTTATAGTAGTGTGCTACTATTTTGGAATCTTTATTATTGTTGGTAATTGCGTTTGGTATGCTCTGGAAAGTAACATCCACGTGCGACCTGTTACACGTAATAGCGAGAGCATGTGGAGGGTTGCCGAGGACAGGTTGGAGAGTGAGTTTTTGAAGGCTGTAGAGGTCGGTTTGGCTACCTTTGCACTCCTCCGTGTATACTTTCGTCGGTGACTACGTTGTGCGTGATATGGTGAGTCTGAGCAAGGACGAGTAATAAAGGCTAAAGTCCGGTGCTAGAAGACTCCGCCATAAGATAGTCACCGATGTGTGCAGCGGGATTGTATAGTTTCATGTAGCATAGTCACGCCGACCGGTTTTATCGTAAGTGGTATGTTTTAAAGAGTAATACCCTGATGTGGTTACCAATAAACGTAAGTTTCGCATTGTGTTGTTTTCTATGAAGGCCGGATTGAGAATAGCGCCACAAGTTTGGTCTGGAAAACTAACATGAAGTTGGTGTAAACTCAAAAGAGAAGTTCGGTCGTAATTAGCTTTCAGGTAAACCCTTTTGTTGGTGACTGTACCGAAGCCTGGGACGGCTCTGGAGTTTGTTGGCTGAGTCGAGCCGTGGATGCTCGGGAGATAGGTTGATGGATTAAGACGGACCCGGGAGAGCATTGAAAATGCGGTAGCAGCGTTGCGACCCGTGCTTTACGTTGGTTAGGCTGGTGGAAGTGGGAGTCGCGCAGCCCAGGTTAATAGAAAATTCCGCGACCCCGACTATCAGAACTACCACACACTGAAGACTGTAAGTGATGTTAGCTCACAAAAGAAAAGTGTTTTCAACAAATTCACGTGGAATGCTTAACATGTGAAAAAATAAACTGTACAATATTCTTTCATTTAATGATTTATTTTCAACTTGAATGTTTTGCTAAATATTATTCTGTAAATAGCTACATTTTAACGTAACAACGTACAGTACAACGTAAACTTGGATGATGTATGATGCTTTCAAAATGATAATTTTTTGGATCGGTGAAAACTCTCATCTGATGCAAATGCAAAGAAAACTTGAGTTTGTTAAAGACAAAATTCTACGAAAATAGGAAGCAGCGTATTTGCTAAAATAATATCAAATGATATAAATACCAATCACAGAAACAAATCGGTGGATTTCCGTGAAGATCTTCAAACGTCTGAGAACAGTTTAGATTTGTATGAATAAAATAATCCTTGGCACCATCTATGTTTTAATTGGCATTAGCCAGGCCTGTAAAACAAATTCCGGTTATTCTTAATGACTCAAATAACCTAATCCAACCTTCACTAACCTATCTTATTCCATTTTATTCAAATCTGCTGGAACTATATCAATCCAAACATATCCATACCAAACCAATCGAAATCTAACCTAACCCTTAATTTATGTTTGCTTAATGATAGGTGACGAAATAGTAACTAAAAATTTGAACTTTTCTAACTTGACGATTCGAAAAACTATTGGAAAGAACATTCCGATCAATTTATTATATGCATATTTATTATATACCGTATATATGTATTATTGTATTGTAATTTAAATAACAAGAAATGTGCGTGAATGATTTGAGAAAACTTGATAGAGACGATGTTGTCATTCACAAAAAATGAAGAGCGACACGAGAGTGATCTAAATTTTTTATTTTACTGAATGAAAATTTAGAATATGTCATTTCCGACCCACCTCCGTAGTATTTAATATTTTGAGTAGGCACCTGGCACTGTGAAAGAAAGTTCTATTAAAGGCAACGAAAGAAAACAATCGGAGTAAAGAAAATACATAGTCATTTTTCGTCTATACGATACCGCTAATTTTACTTTGTTTTGGGATATGATGGTAATTTAAAATATTTAACCATTGTTGTATCGCTATTTTTTATTACCGAAGCAAGGCTTGACACTCATCTGTTAGGGAGATATGCATAGGTGGATAGCTTGTATATATAGGTACGTCGATAGGTGAAAGGCAAGCGGATCAATGGATAATTTTAGGGGAAGAATAAGTGATCATTTTCATCAACCTAAGAAATGAATCATACTACAACCAAGGAAGCTCTACGTTTCAAAATTCTTGCTTGCTATCGTATTTCTGTAGTTTGTCGAATGAATGATTCCAAAAAATTATATTGAGAAGTGAAATTTCACAGAAAGCTCAGTGACTGTTTTCTATAATTGTCAATAGGAATTCAGTATTATTGAAAAAACAGAGTGGGGAAGAAGGACGACACACTGCTGGTTGTTATTTTTAGTGATGCGAAGGCATGACAATAATGGTAATAAATAAATGAACAGCAATGGTAGTCTTCATGTACAGGCACGTCGGAGACTTCTTGGGTTAACAAAGAAGTCGGTGGTGCATCTGACGGCCGCCCACATCAATTTTGACAATAACCGTGACCTGTTGAGATAAATAAGACAACACGTAAATAATTTGACGGTGGTAGGGCTTAGAGCTGCCGAGAATAGATTAGAGATTCTGAGTTAACAGATTAGGCAATGCATCCTACACCTGGAGTATGATCAAGATATTTGAATTTACTTTTCAAGTCACGGCTTTAATTTACGAGTACAGCTCGAGAACGGGAAACTACAGCCTTAAAAGGCTAGTGAGGAATGTTCGGGACAAATGCACCTACTTATGTCCAAACCTACCTCACTAAAGGATCCCTTGAAGTCCACATGACGATGGCGAGAAGAGAAGGTTGATGATCGGCTGCTCTGCCGCTGAGGCGCTGGACTGCAGTAGGTGGCACTGGCTCCCCATCAGGGTTGACTCTGTTGTAGGGTCAACCCCATCAGGGTCAACCCCAGGGTCAATCAGGGTCAACCCCATCAGGGTTGACTCCGCCGGGTGCGGAGCAGTCGCGGAGCGGAGAGAGACCGTAGTGGCGGCCGTCATCATGCCTCACCCGTCAGTCACCTGCCCTCTCCACGACGTCAAGCGTAGGGAACCGCAGTGCAGGTCACAGGCGTTTTTCGCCGAAAACGCACATCCTGGCGACTGCTTCGTACAATGAATGAAGAATTAAAGATGAATAAGAAAGTGCTCCATAGGAAGGCGTATAGCAAGTTGTTAGTGCGGTGGATGTTGGAGCGTGTCTGAGGTTTCTCAGGCACAACATTCTGAGAATGTTTACCGGGCGTACGTGCTTATAAAGGGTCTTAGTTGGTTTGTCAATAAGGGCACACTGCTTCGATCGTCCTCTAATGAAAACTTGAAAATGTTTCTAATTTCTTAAATTTAAGATTCTTAACTCTAAATTCCCGATTAAGAAAAAAAAGATTTCTTCAACATGTATGAGCAATCTCCCGACAATTACTTGACATCGGTGGATTTAATCGAATTACAAATAATGATTAATGGTGTATACGTGAATCACGCACGAACGTGACGTCAACTCAACTAATGCAAGGGGCTGAAGAAAGTGGTACGGATAAACAAGACTACAAACTTATAATTCGGTTTATTCAACCAACACTTCGATAATTCGACTGAGACTTCTAACGACACAAAACGTTTGAAACCAGTAGAAAATGCAATAAGAGAAACCTGATATAACAAACTCGTACAAATCCGGAACAATTTGAAACTTGTGCTTTATTAACAAAATAAGTTGCAAATTTTGGGATCACCAATGTGACGTGTATTCGAGAAGGAAGTGCCATAAACACTTTTGTTGTACATACGCAGCGGAAAAGCCACTTGTAACTGTCGTTATAACTAAAACTTCTGACTTTTAACCAGGGTTGCGGAGTCGGAGTCGCCGGAGTCGCATGTTTTAGGGTGGAGTCGGAGTCGGAATCGGAGTCACTTTTCTGAATGTGTGTGGAGTCGGAGTCGCATTTCCGAATGTGGTGGAGTCGGAGTTGGAGTCGGAGTCGTTCATTCGGATGTGGTGGAGTCGAAATTGGAGTCGCTATTTTTTATTGGAGTCTTCCATTCACATTTTTGCAAAAATTTTCCATAATTGTTTAAAATCGAAAGTAAACAAAACAGAGTTGAAATACTTTACTGAAAAGCTACAAAAATACGCAATGTTTTTACTGATTATTTTGTTCGAGGTTCGAAACAGCGTATTTATTCCTATCACTTAATTCGATCAATGGTCATTGATATCAATGGTCATTGTGGGTTCACACATATATACTTATATCACGTGTGCGAGGTATAATTTTCGTACTGGAACAATAATGCATATATTACAGTGAAAAAGCCGGAATTAGTAATTGAAAGCAAAGCAAATTCATTCGGTTTGTTTCTGTTTCTCTCATTCCCCCTTCAATTAATACATAGGATCTAGATACTAGTAGTCAATGTGTTGCACGTTACTTGCAGAACAGCTCAGCTGATGCAATACATTGTACTCACATAAAGAGTGGTAACTCTGTACGCTCTTAATGTGTCTATATTCTATACCAGTGGTTCCTTAAAACGATCTTTGCTAGTCTTCCTTCTGATGTTGCTTTGGTGTATTTATTAATTATGACTAGTCTTTGCAGTAACCAAAAGTTATGTTGTGATCAGAAATATTTCTAGTCTTTAGGTTATGATATATTGATAATGACTAGTTTTTGCCAAAAACCTGAGGCTGTGGTCTGATACATAAAGGGTTCTAGTTTTCAGGTTACGTAATGGCTATTGATAATGAAAATTCAATTCTCTTATTTTCATGTTAATAACTGTAATATTAGTTGATGTTTTCAGAGATGTATAGTACCTATGTACTTCAGATTAATTTATTTGTTTTGTCTACTTCCTTGTCTTTAGGTCAAGTTAACATGCATTAATAATGAAAAATTGTGCTAATTTCTAAAGCTGTTTCTTGAAATTTGTTTGGTTCTTCAGGAGTTGAATTGTATTTTATCATTTCATTTTCATGTTTAACTTTCAAATTTCCAAGGAAGCATACGCTGAAATGGAGATTTTCCTAATTATGTTTTCACAATTTTAAAAGCTTAAATAGTGTCTGTTCCTCAGCAATGATTGTTGCATTTATGCGATCGTACAAATTTTCTTACTGAAAACATTCCAAAAAGCATCAAAAATACAAAATGAAAAGAACGTGGTCGTTTATTAAAATAAGAAAGTATCAAACACATGGTAAAATGTCAAACGAGAAAAAAAGACAGTATCATATTACACACAGAGAAGCTAAAAGTGGCTTTTATTTGTAAACAAAACGTTCCGAGAATGTCCAGCCCCTACGAAGAACGCAGAACAACTTTGGTCTATTATAGCCGAGATATAAAATAGTGTGAGCTAAAATATGTCACTTTTTCTGCATTGTTACCCTGCATAGTGTAGATACAGAGAAGAAAAGGCGGTGTGGAAATCTTTCCTACCTTATCTTCATGTATGTATGATATAGCATACTTTTGGGGATTTTGAGCATAAGAATTGAATTAACTATTGTAGTTTCGTTGAATCGGAGCATCCTTAGGAATAGAAAAACTGTTGATACTTATCTATGCTTAATAGGGGATGCACTGCCTACTTTGACTACTCAGAAAGCACCTATCGGTAATATATATGGATATAATAGTGTACATGACCTGTCATAAATGATGTGATTCGATATTGTCGTTATGAAAATCTTCCAGATGTGGATGATAAATAAATAAATCCATCCAAATAGTAGACACGATTAAAATACTCTTGTTAAGCATCCTTTCAGAGCGTGAAAGGGACAAACCAACCAACCAAGACAGACCAACCAATTTGATTTGTTCAGTTCTGAATTGAAAATTGTAATAACATAAAAGTTATGCACAGGAAATACCCAAATCTATTTATTCATTTATTCGTTTAAGGAGACACTTGGCATTTTATTTGATAAGAATAATCAAGACTGTATAGGGTGTTTTTTGTGCGGACAAATTTCAATCATAGGTACAAAAATTCAAAATAAATCGATTTTCCTGAATGATAAAATGCCGAAACGCCTTATTCTTCGAGTTACAAGGACTTAAGAAAACTTTAAAACTCAAAGTAGGAGATCTCGTGCACGCCAATGTTAACGCTAGTCTTGATAGTTCCGACCGCACCAAAGCAGTAATTTGTTAATTTCACGATTAAACCTGCAAGCATTTTACAATTACAAAAAATTTGCAATATAAACGTTCGTTAGGAAATTAACACTAAGTCATTAATGATAAACGTTAGTAGCTATTTCATTAAATTAATGAAACGTGCAAACATTATTCAATGCTTGATAGCTTGAAACTGCAGATACTTTTCCTAACCGTAAAATGCTTGCAGTTCTCATTGTAGATATATAAAAAACCTGTTTTAGTGGGGAAGGAACTTCAAGACTTCACCTTCACCTTTTTCACCTTTTCACCAATCAAGACTAAGACTTTTCACTTCAAATTAATCTAAGTCAAGGTCAATTTAATCCAAGTCAAGATCAATTTAATCCAAGTCAAATTCAAAGTATAGCAATCCTAAGTTGAGTTTAGAATTGACGTAATCACTCTTTAATTTGAGTGTTTTTGTATTTAATATTCCTTTATTTTATGTGATGAGCAAGCCAATCGTTTTTCTTTTCAGCAAGGAATACATAAAATTTCTGCCGGTGTCCGTTGTTGCAATATAAAGACAAGCTGTCGTAAAATGTGCTAAGTATCCAGCATCAGGAGGCAGAGTATGATTCAGATCTTTGAGCGGCGTAAAAGATACCAGTCAATTATAAAACTTCTTATTATACTCCTCAAAAAAGTTCTTTTAAAATTCTACATTTATGGCAGTTTGCATCCATTCAAATTTTTACGTTCAATAGATAATTTTCTATTACACATATGCATAGTATATAGTATAGAGGAATTATTTACACTCAAAGAGAGATTTATATGCGGGAAATTTCACTCTATCACATGTCTCAAATCAGATATACATGCTACTAAATGAGGTTATCATTGGACGATATGTAAATTTAATCCATAAAAAAATATAGCAACTAAGTCCTTTTTCGCTTGTCCAAATGATTTTCGTAAAAAGAAGTTACAATTTATCTCATTGACGGAGATGATACATTTGCCTTGACCTATTAATTTGAAGGGATGGCAACATTTTTATTGCTAATGCAGAAATGTATCTGTGTAATGAACTCCTATCAATTATATTCAAACGGAATCGTACATAAGTACTCAGTGAATCGCGTTTGTATATTTCTCTTAAAGATTAAATCTACACAACGTCCAATAGTTCTCTTCTGTATTCGCATGTATTTGAATTCATACATGTGATAAAATCAAATTTCAAATATGTAAATCTCTAAATGAGAGTGGAAACATCCACGATACTGCTATATGTAACATAAAATTACATTTTGAACATAAATATTTGAATGGATGCTCACTAACATTAATGTAGAATTTAAAATAACTTCAATGAGTTGAACAATACAAAGTGAACTGGTTACATTATATATTTAACTAGTATCTTTTACGCCGCTCAAAGATCTTAATCACACTCCGCCTCCTGATGCTGGATACTTAGCACATTTTACGACAGCTTTACTTTAAATTGTAACACCGGCGAAAGTTTTATGTATTCCTTGCTAAAAGGAAAAACGATTGTCTTTCTCATCACATCTAATAGAAACATTTAATGCAAAATACGCTCTAATTAACGAGTGAGTGTGTCAATTCTTAACTCAACTAAAAGTAGGATTAATTTGAATTTGACTTGGATTAATTCGAACTTGAATTGGGTTTAAATGAACTTGACTTGGATTAATTTGAAGTGAAAAAGGTTGTGCTAACATTGGCGCGCACGTGGTATCACACTTTAGGTTTCAAAGTTCCTTTAAGTCCTCACAACTCTAAAACTAAGGAGTTTTAGGCATTTAATCATTCGTGATAATTGATTTATTTTGAGTTTTCCCCTATGTTAATATAATGGGAATTAGTTTGATTGGATGGTATCATAAATCCCATTCAAATGATGTGAAAAACCTAACAGCTCGTCACTTTTGTATATAAGTAAAATTTTTGCTTGAAAATTGAATCTATTGTTGAGAAAATGCAGCTTATCGTCGAAAAAAGGTATGGCAAATTTGTTTAAAACTTCTTTGCTAATAATTATTTAATATATAATACACAGTTGTTTGCTTGGTTGGTGTGTACGTCTGTAACGTTCATAAGGATGCTAATTGACCGTATCAGTGATTAGAGTTTCACAAGTGCACATGTACAAAAATATTTTAATCGCGGGTACTATTAGGGTGGATCAATTTGTTTGTTATCTATATCTTGGGACTTTTTTAAAAAAAACTATCGAATCCTGTCATCTTTGAAGAATCATGTACACTAGTAGATATACATTAGTTAAACTTGATTTTTAACATTCTGTTGCCAATTTAAAGTCGTTCGTAAATAAAGATCATAATAACCATGAGTACAGGTTGCAACACCTGCAACCAGTAATATTCATCTGATAAATTGTGAATAGGTGGAGTTTGAGTCACAAAATTGTGATTAGGTGGAGTCGGTGTTGGAGTCGCAAAATTTTAGAAAGGTGGAGTCGGAGTCGGAGTCGCAAAATTCTGGAAAGGTGGAGTCGGAGTCGGAGTCGCAAAATTCTGAAAAGGCGGAGTCGGAGTCGCAAATTTATTCCCCCGAAACCCTGCTTTTAACTGTCGTTATGAGCATTGTGTTGCCTCGCAACAATCGCGGTACGGTAGTAAGGAATTTGTTTGCTGTGTGGCAGGGAAGGCCGGATGTGAAGTGGGGAAAACAGGATGTAAATTTAGCATACATTGGCTATTTACGACTATCTCGTTGCTTATGGGAGCTGGCTGGAAGCGAGCTTGAGTTCCACTTCCTCCTTCTCTCCGGTTATGTAGGACACGCCCAAATCCGACCTCTCTTTAAGGGGCTCAAAAAACGGTATGTTATTAAGCGTTGATTCAGTATAGTTGGAATAAATTCAACACCATTTTCCATGTACAATATGCATGTTGAACAGTGATTGCATCTGGGAATATTTTTACGATTTCCTTAGCCAAATAACTCTATTATTCACAAAATATTCAAGGAAACTGAGTTTTTTTTTGTTCGCTAGCGATGATGAACGGACCACAAATTTTTCCGTTTGGATTAAGGTAACAAAAACTAGTTTTTGCCGCTGCGATAACGCTCAACTACAGATTGAGTTTTGAACGATATGAGATCCAACGTAGCAAAATTCAACCTATGTACAGAACATCATACTTTAAAGGATTATCTGGCAAAATGTTTTTTTTTAATTATTTCCAGTCACAACAATAGATAACAAAGGTAAAAAGAACAAACAGCAATGCTGTTTGTTCTCTTTTACCTTTTTTACCATTACAGCATTGATGTACACTTGGTCTTGGCATTGTTTTGTCATGTTCAGGTATATTCATGTGGGATGAATTTTTGAGGCTTTTCGACGTTAGAAGCAGTGAACCGTACTTAAAAATAGGGTCAGGACGTAATGCATCTGCCGGAAGCAAAAACTTTTCTTACTGATGACGCAGTATTTTGTCACTTCTGATGATCTTTAATGCGTCAAAAACCAGGACGTGAAGTCAAATTAAACGTTTGGTTGCAGAAATTAAAATCTTTGTTCATTATCTCGCACTCTTATTTGGTTGTTAAGCAGCGACTTTAGTTTAAGGGGAGAGTAATTGAATGTGCAACTTGTTTAAAAAAACAGGGTGTGACCTACCTTGAGAGGCTGTCCATGACCATGACGAACATATACTGAAAATTGAGTAGATTCGGTGTGATGTTATATGCAATGACTAGATTTTTTAACGACAGTACACGTCTCAACAATACCAATTCCTTGTACACCAAAATTTAATTTGTGTTATCTCTATTTGGGCACTATCAAATAGAAAAATTGGGAACAGTCACTAATAAAATTTACAACATAAATCTTCAAGTGTTTCTTGGAATCTCCAAATAACGCGCGCACTTTAACTAGTCAACTTGTTCAATGTCCTATTCTCTTTAGCACATTTTTTAATTACATACTCGATTTTCAGCAATACTAAAAAATGTGGTAATTCGATAAATTTGAAGCGTAAAATTCTTGGACGGTTCATGAAACATTTCAAGTTGTCGTAACTGTACAGCTGGCAGTAAAATTTTACCTGGCGACTTGTCTACCTCATGTTTTGGTATTTTTAACCGAAATTTTAATATTCACTTTTCTTTAATGCATGTATGGCATCTGGTCACCTGGAGGGTGGCCAGATGCTTTGAGAGGGACGTTTGGTTTTAAAAAGTACAAGCAGGTGGATTTTGACCAGAAACAACAGCGCGTAGAGTAGACAAGTCAACAGAAGTAATTTCACGGCCAGTTGTCCTGCTACGACTACGCAAAATACTTAAAAATTTCTCTGAGCAGGAATATCTATTCCTCTCGAAGAAAATTCCTCTTGTACGCACACAAATAAGCCCTAGGGAGGTACTTACACACTTACCTACGTATGTAGCTACCACTACATTGCTTAAAACGTTGCGCCGCTACCGCTATTTGTAGCCCGCAACTGCCCACTTCTGACTACCTTGTTATTTGAAACCATTGTGTCCTATAATGTAGAAATGTTAGAGTTTCCAAAAGTTTTTATCAATTTATGTAATATTGCAATGGTTACGAATGCAAAATAATTGCATGTTTAAAGGAAAAATGCAGCGGTTTTGTTTTAGCTGTGACCATATTAATGGTATATTGTTTATATTAAAAAAAGAGTGAACGTGAGAGATTGTTCCACATAATTTCTTTGGAATTGAACTTAAGACAGCAAAGACAAGTTTTACACTCCGTTCTGGTTGAATGTAGGGTAACAGAAGTGTTTGATGAACCCACTAAAAAAATCTATATTTTATTTACCTGTAAACATAAGTCACCAACGAAAGATACGACTTGAAACCTGTTCCTTTTATCCTATTAATTTATCATTTTATCAACAGCTGATTTCTATCCAGGCCAAATTACAAGCCGGCTATTCATGCAATGCACCTCTGTGACACAAAGTTCAATTCTTTGCACAGGGTGAAGGATTCATCAATGCTAGTTAAATTACGGAGTTGTTTTTGTGCTTGTACTCAAATGGGAAAATCCTGAATCATGGAAGTTGAGAAAAATTTTTCCTTCTACAGGAAAGATACTTTTATCTTCATCAGCTGTATTAATTTTGGAAGGGAATGTTAATAGGCAAATTAATATCATTAATATCTAGCTCTCCGTGCTCAGAGCGACCACGAAAGCCATATTGGAGAAATTCTCCAACTTTTTTTAGGTGGGAAATTTTATGTGGAAAACAATTAGGGTGAATAAAAATGAATTTTGAAGCTGTCATGTTAATGATAACATGTAGCACTCTGGGTAAATTTTCTATAAGAAGGATGATGAATGCATTAAGTGTGACTGGTCCATAGCACGGAACTGACAACGGCAGATTTGTGCAGTATCGCTGAGGTGTATTACTCCCAATTTTACAGCATTATTTCATTCTCTGTTTCTATTGCGCATTCGTCCAATATGCCTCAGGTTGCAGCTACCTCACTTTGATGATAAATATCATCATCCATCGACCTATTTCACGTGAACATTTCGAGATATGTAGGACATGATTGAAGTCAGCGACCGAAGAAGTTAAGCATTTCAATCATAAGGCATTGTTTTACCGAAAGTTGATGCTTATGCTACAGTTTAGAAATTATCCATGAGTCTGAAAATTTTGAAATCCCAGTGTTTATTAAATATGGCTGATAACTATTTTTATCCGCATGTAATCACGTTGGATGTCACGTTTTACTGCCTGAAAATGTAGTAGCAAAAGTCATTTCAGTTATAACGTAAATATAATGACGAAGATGTGACATCACCAATACTCCTCTTACGAATTCGTAAGGCATATTCGCGTTGTTTTTTGCCGTGCTTGAGGTCCGTTTGCCCGGAACGATAACATCAGACTCTGGAACCCCGGTTGGCAGGCGCCGTAATTTATTGCACCATAAACCCCCTACTAAAGAGCTCTCATTGATCGACACCAGAGGGCGGGCTCAGTTCTTCAATCCAAGTGTAAAGTTAGGAGGCAATTAGAGCGATAGTGGCAGACCACACAGAGAGTCGTGTAGCTTGCTCACCTGGTAGCCTTTTAGGAACCATTAAATGACTCATTTGAGCGCGCGCGGCCGCGGACAGCCGTGATAAGCTTCGCATTCGGTAGCAGCTGCCGCAGGAAACGCAGCGTGGTGCGAACTCGCCTTCATTAGCTCGCTCACTTCTACTCAAAGATCGAGCTTTTCAGGCCCTGATGCTGTGTTTTGCATTTTTACACTGAACTTGCATGAAAAAAGGGTAAATGTTTGGAGTTCATGATTGCTGTGTGCTAGTCGCGTGCGAAGTACATCATTTATTGTCCAGTGTTTATTTAATTGCAGCTGCAGCTTGCACAAGGAAAAATGTGGGTGAATAATGATCTGAACTGACCCTACACTTGTTCCAAACGTTCCTGTGTGTTAAGCTACGGTTTCCTAGAAAAGCTGTGCCGCCATTTTACGGCCTTATTTTGCCGTGATGCGGCGAACGTAATATAACGGCCGTTCATAAGTGTAAAGTTGGCAGTCGTTATAATGCGTTGCGGTGAGCATTGCGGTGAACATTCGGTTTCTCACACTGTCAGATTGGACGATCTAGACAACGCATGATTAATAAACTTGGAAGATGAAGAGTCATCGGAAGAAGATGGTTCAGAGGAAAGTGAGACATTTAAAAGTAGATTCACAGAGGGTGCATTGTCAAATAATGTTGTTATACATGTGATAGCTTTCGCTCTGCACGAAAATCTGATGGAACCCCACTAAAAACAGCAATCTACACGATCCATCGACAGCATTATATATCCATCCAGTATCTTGAGCTCGAAAGGCAACTGAAAATACTTTAAGAATTTTGTGCAGTTATTTCATAAATTTCTCCTAACCTATAGCTACTGCCACAGAATCTAAAAACAAATTGATCATGTGTGCCTGTATATTGTATAACATTTTGAGGGAAGCACAAGTACTTGCTCCAGGTCAAAAATATCTTGATGATGCTCTTCCAGTATCTATTTTAAGGCACAATGTTTTTTCTGGTGTGAATAGCACTGGCATTCGAGAAATATTTAAAAATTACTTAAAGGGCCAGGTAGTATTGAATGGCAACATAACTATGCAGCTCAACATTAATGTAGGTGTGATATGTCCATATTTCCTACGTCAACATTTTGAATGACGATATGAGAAGCCACACAGAGACACATCACTATTGCACCACATCATGTGTGGAGTCAGAGCTGCAGGTCAGTCATTGTTATATATTTTTTTAGAAGTTGATCTCTGGTTTAGTTTTTTTAGATGGAACCTTTAAATGCAAATTCTATTGTAGGTATAAATTCTTGATTTAACGTACGTTTTTATTAAAAGTAGGTATAAATATTATGAGTTCCTACAAATATTGTACATAAACCACTTTCTTTCTGTGCATAATAAAATACCCAATATAGATTTTATGTTATATGCCTACAATTTGCATGAACCTACCTGATTATTTTAAGAGCAGTCCCGATATTATTCCAAAGATTTCGTTTCAGTTGAGTTTTTCTATGGTCTTTACTCTTTAAATTATTCAGAGCTTCAATTTTCTAACAAAATCAAGTAACATTTCATCTTCTTTGCCGCTCCACATCGTAAAGTTTTCTTTTTTCAAACTTATAATCAGTGTTTCTACAATGAATCAAAGACACCGCCACCGTAAAAAACGTTCACCAACTAATGGCCGGACGCTACAGCGGCCGGCATGCACCTGGCAACACCGCCATTTAGCGGCCACCGTTCGCTAGGAAACCAGTGGCGTCTGAATTAATAGACGTTTTTGTGACGTAATCCGCTGCCACATTACGGCCGTACAGTAGCGGCACCGCTTTTCTAGGAAACCGTATCTTTAGAGAAGATGAACGTATTTTGCGTGTATGTTTCAGTCGTGATTTAAGGATGTTAAATGATTTTGAATCCATTTGATTATTGTAGTAATTTTTAACAGTACCTCGAAAATGCTCATATTGTTATCGAGTTGATAATTCAGGATTTATCCAGTATTTTCAGGTAGTAAGTGAAAGGCGTCCAACAAAACCGTATAGATTATTTGCTATAGTACATAAGGTTTTGGTTTAATCGATTGTTGCACGGTGATTTTACCTTCGATTACGGTTAAAGGGTTACTTTAGGTTGTAGAATGTGTTCAGGCTGCTCGGCAAGGAAATCGTATGCACGTTTTCGTGTAACCCAAGTGAGAGATGTGGCATTTATTGGTCACTTCGCGATTACCTTCAGGCCAGAATCAAATGCGGTTATTGAGATGTAATAAGCTGTTTCTTCCCATTTTAAATCGTAAAACATTCAATAATTATTTTGAATGTAATTTGCTATTTTACCCTGACAGCTCTTAATGCTGGAAAATTGATCAGATCTATAGGTTTATCGTTGTTGGTAACTTCTGTGGGACAGTGGTTCTTTCTCGTACTGTCATTGTGAAGGAGGTAAGAACGAAATAGTAACTGCTGTTTTTGGAAAATTCAAGATTAAACGTACTATACTAGATTGCTACTTGGAATCAGCTTACAAAGTTCCATAACAGAAGAAATTAGTATTGACAATCTGTTCAGATTTTGAAACGTTTGCTTAATCGTATTTCTTCTTCGTCGGATGACACATTTGAAAAAGCAAAACAAACGAAGGAGCGCTGTCTTGAGCACAAATATAGGGTAGACAACAAGACAGCGCTGCCTGAGTTAAGATGCTCTGTGGTCGTGAAGTTAACACCAACCTGCCCGTTTATTTTAATCTCATGAAATATTTTACTGCCAACATTTCCGTATGTATGAGCTAAAAGGACATTAGGCAGCTTCGGAAACAGAAATGTTTCCGGATGCAGCAGTGAGACAGCCTTTCCCAAGGGTGATAACGTGTAAGAATAGTAAATGAACCAAGCCTCTAGACATTCCTGAAAACGTTTGGTGTGCAAGTATAAGCATTTGAAATTCAGCATTGCAGGGTCGCATTTTCAGCAGCGTATAATAGAGCACTGTACGAGACTGTTAATAAAAAGCGCTGTTTATTGTCATTCTATGAGTTCAGCGGAGTCTTCGCTGCTAGATCGCTCTCGTAAAACCAGATGAAGGCTTAGTCAACAATCGCTGGATTTCCGTCCACATCACTTTCCTCCATCATATTATTTTTTACACTACTGAAAGTAATTGTTTACGTCGCTTCGTGTGTGCACTCAATCATTAGTCATGTTTAAATTCCCTAATCATATATTAGTTCGAAAACCAAGCCGGCTTAAATTTTTTTATGCTTATGTAAGGAGTTGGTATCCTCTTTTTGACGCCTTCACGAATTTTTAGATAGGAAATACCCAATTAAAAATTAAGGTCGGATCGCGGGTGGAATGCGGTTGGTAATAAGGTTGTTTTTTGGTTGAAATACGCGCGGTTTAGAGGTCAAATGTCCCCGTTATCGGATACAAAATCGCCCGCGAATCACCCGTGACCCGCATTACCTACCGGCCGTGTACCGCCTCAGAACCAGATTCGAATCGCGGCTGGCCGTCCATGGGTTATGAATTAAAAAATCGCTCCCGGTGGCACGTGCCTCGCCTCACGGGGTGTACAATATCGCGCTGGAAGCTTTGGATCTTATGATACATTCATACTTGACGTATTATAAATGTATTGACCCAATAAACTCAGTACAATATTGTACATCCCATGAGACCGATGCACGTGCAACCGGGAGCTCATGTACATTAGACAAGACATTGGAAAGGACAAAGAACGACGCTCTATCTTCAACTTTTATTACAAAATTCAAACTTCCTCTACATAAAAATTTACATGAATGTCTTACTTCCATTATCACAGCCTTTCCAATAATGAAACACCAAAATAATGAAGGAATTAAAAAAAAATCATGATCCGTTTCAAATACTTCATGTAACAAACAAATATCCAGTACATAAACATATGCAAGGGAATGTAATTTCCATATCACAGAGTTCCCTTTCAACGCTCGTGTACATTATCAATTAAATTATTGGTTAGTTTAAACTTCCCTATCAGCAACAAATGCGATCCAAAGAGAGGAAAAAGGAAGGCACCATTTAGTACGGAATTAACATGCCGACTGTGTTTTTGGGACACATGTGTACCACTATGTAAATTGCTCTATAGCACCGGCATAAATGAATAGCATTTCCATTGATTCACTACTTTTTTCAGAATTGATTTTAGCATACGAGGTAAAAATTATCGTACACTTATACTTTTCACGCTTTTAAGAGAACACAAGAATGGATTTGAGCAGTACAGTCGGTTTCTCAATTTTGCTTCTCTCAACCTAACCGAACCAACCGCAGCAATCGCACGAACGTAGTCAACGTGTTAAGGAAACGCGGAATCTGCGCAAAAAGGGAACAAAAACAGTAAGTTCAGAAAAAAGTTTATGAAACAAGATCAAAGTTGAAG
Source organism: Platorchestia sp. MABIK (assembly GCA_014220935.1). NCBI lineage: Eukaryota > Metazoa > Arthropoda > Malacostraca > Amphipoda > Talitridae > Platorchestia > Platorchestia sp. MABIK. The sequence goes on along the minus strand of JACJUY010000850.1, from coordinate 126,760 downwards.
AAGAAAGCAGTAGGTGCTAAAAAACAGGGCAGTAGTGAACCGAATATAGATGGTCCGTAACCTAACAAAAAAGTTTAATTTCAACAAAAAGAAAGCCTATCTAACTCTTAGCTTGGGCCCCTACATTTTCCTCCCTGGGAGCTCTAGTTCCTATAGATACAATAGTAGTATCCCTCTGAGGAGCGTCTGCATTATTCCGGGTGTCCCACAAAAAAGTCCCCGAGTTTTTAATTTATTACATCTTCGCTTTAAACTAACATTTTTGATACGTCTTTTTTTCATAATGTAATAAATTTTGTTTCCGTTTCGAATAATCCAATTTGTGAAAATCGTTTAATAACCACTTTAGAGTGATTGATTCAATGGTAGCGGTGGAAAAACTAATTGCTCAAAGGAAAGGTTTTAAAGCAACGACACTGGTGTTCTTCATTTATCAATACTTACTGTAAAAAATAATTTCACAATAATGTTTCCTACTTACTATCAAGTACTTAAACCCTCTCAGATGTTATTTACTCCGTTATTTCATCATTTGAAGACACCTAAAATGGAGCTCACTAACGATCGAAGAATTTTCAGCGTATTGGAATATGAAGCAACGAAAAACTGTGAAAAAGTTAGAAGAACAATTAATGAAAAAATACCAGAAAGGAACTCGCCCGATAAGAAGACTGTGTATCGCACAGTTAGAAAATTAGAGAGAAAATTAAATGTTCTCTTAACTTTTTCAGCTTTTCGTTGCTTCATATTCCAATACGATGAAAATTCTTTGATCGTTAGTGAGCTGCATTTTAGGTGTCTTCAAATGATGATATAAGGAAGCAAATAACTTCTCCGAGGGTTTTAATATTTGGTGGTGTGTAGGATACATCATTGTGAAATCATTTTTTTTAACAGTTGGTATTGAGAAATGAAGAACACCAGTGTTGCTTTAAAAACTTTTCCTTTGAACAATTGGTTTTTCCACCTGTTTCAGTAAATAGATTACTGTAAAGCGGTTATTAAATTATTAAAAGATTTTCAAACACTTGAATTGTTCGAAAAGGAAACAAAATTTATTGCATCGTGGAAAAAAGAAATTTCAAATATGTTAATTTAAAGTGATGATATAATCAATTAAAAAGTTAGGGACATTTTTGTAGGACACCCAGTATATACAGGGTTTGGTGTTATGTGATGCATCTATTATAACCATTTACAGAAAAACGCAAAATAAAACGATTTTCAGGAGTGACAAAAACCTCAAAAATTCCTTTTTGATGAATCATGACCTGAAAAAATTGTAGATTCCCGTAGGAATAGCCTGAAGCGCGCGCCAACAGCCTGCCAAAGAAGTTAGATTTTACTCGTTGGCTGCATGGTGAGCCTATTCTTTCGGGAATCTAAAATTATTTCAGGTCATCATTTCTCGAAAACAGGAGTTATGAGGATTTTGTCACTCATGAAAATCGTTTTATTTTGCGTTTTTCTGTATATTGTTAAAATATGCGCATCGAATTACCCAACACCCTATATATAAATACATACATCTTATTCTTGATACATCAATAAATAAAAAATAAACCAATAAAATGTATCATATTTTTTTCTTAATATACCGATACATCAACTAGAGTGTACAGAGTTCCCTTTCAACGCTCAACTACATTATATATATACTATTATTCCTGATAGACCTCTCAAATTTTTAGATATTATAGAAATGCCTTGCCTGCAGGGAACATATTGAATGTCATTAAAGAAGATAACAAATGAAATTAGAGTTAAAATGTAAGTTTCAATACCACACCCTCAGCTGCCTGACCAATGAACTAGCACAAAAAAAATATTTTTGAAAAAGAAATGCATCATTCGTAATGATGGGTAGGCCCTTAAATTAACTGAATGTGCTTGTTTATTGGTTGGATGCTGAACAACATTTTTTATAACGAGTTCAAATACTGAAGAACATTCCATTAGAGAACCAAATGGAAAATAGACACAGAGCAGCAAGAAAAAATTTCCTTGCATTACTAATGCGGTTTCAGAAAAAAAACTAAAGCATGATTAGCTAGCGCAATTATCTACCAAAAAAGTGTTTACAATAAATCATACCCTCATAGATAGGGTGCACTGTTGCCCAGGACTCAAAGCACAGAATTAAAAATCTTGAAAAACATATTAAACAAGAGAGGAATTGAAGACAGAAAGACGAGCTGACATGGACAGCAAATAAAAATGAATAAAAACTGTCCATCATAAAAAGGCAAAACAGTAACAAATTTGAATATAAAATGACCCATAAACACATCTCTCGGACCCTGTAGGAGTGCTTAGTCCCATAAGTGCAAGTGTCATAAAACGCATTGCTATTTTTTGGCCATGATGCATATTTCCAGCAATCGATTTTTCATCATAAAGTAAGTGTTATGGTTATCACAAGCGTTTTTCTCTATTCTTGTTGGCGCTGATACAAAGCACTGTCAAAAGCATTTTGGTCTTATTTTTTGCTCGAGGTTAGTATAAAATTACACTTATTAATCTGGTAAAAATAAGTAACTTATTGTGACATCAATACAAGGTCAGCATACAATTATTAATAATATGGTGAAAATAAGTAACTTAGTCCTATTGGGACATCAATACAAGGTCCGCATACAATTACTCATATTAATATGGTGAAAATTAGAACCTAATTGTGACATCGATACACATTTGAAAAAAGAACCCAGTCTTTGTGGCCACTCTGTAACACATGAGTCATAATTTTGAACTTATATTTCTTTAATTAATCTTACAGAAAAATTATCATAGATATTACTTACAGAATGCAATTAAGCCTCCCATAATACAACAACGGTATTTTCAGGAGAGAGAATAATGAAGGGACCATTTAGAGGACATCCTTCCATGCCAACATATGTCCCCACAAAGGATACCAGATGCATCATATAAATAATTTTATACTCTAACTAGCAGGACCCGTGGAAATTACACGGACAATGTCATCAATAAGTTAGGTGGACCCGTGAAAAAATCTGTGAACATTAATTAACAAATTCTAACCTAACTCGTCCTAACCTGTGCTAAACAATTCTATACTAACCTAACCTATCCTAACATAATTTTAATCAATGTCATCGTTAGGCTAGGTAGCCCCATGAAAAAAATCGGTCAACATTACCTAACAAATTCTAACCTAACTCATCCAAACATAACATATTATAACCTATCCTATCCCAACCGAAGCTATCGTGAAAATATATCAAACATAAAAAAGCCGTAAACCAGTGAAAAATTTCATCAACGTTACCTAACTCAAGCTAACCTTCCCTAACCGAACCTATTCTGAAATTATGCCAAACATAAAAACAACCGTGGTCAACATTCCTTAACCTATGCTAACCTATACTATCCTAACCTAATGTAGTTAATGTCTTCGTAAGGCTAGGTGGACCCGTGAAATAATTCGGTCAACATTACCCAACAATTAAGTTCTAACATAACATATTCTAACCTAACCTATCCTTACATAGTATGTACTAACCTATCCTATGCTAACCGAAGCTTTCCTAATAATTTGTCAAACATAAAAAACTGCTGACCCGTGAAAAAATTTCGGTAACATTACGTAACCAATGCCAACCTAACCTATCTTTACCTAACTTAACCCATCCTAACCCTACCTATCCACACCAAACTTAACCTATGTCATTGATAAGCTAGGTGGACCGGTGAAAAATTCGGTAAACATTACCTAAGAGATTCTAACATAACATATTCTAACCTAACCCATGTAACCTAACATATTCCAACCTATCCAATCCATTCTGCTTGTTCCCCTATATTTAGTAACTTCGTAGACACGATACACCTAGTCACGGTGCCTTCATGATAATGAGCAGAACCCCGTGTAGATTTCACGATTTCAATAATTAACTCACTTCCAAGCATATAAAGTTAGGTATGAAGGAAATGTATTTTACAGGCATTGTTTGATATGGAAAGATTTCTGAAATAATTACTGTAATTTGAAATAAAATTTTTATGCACTGCAAAGTTTAAAAATAAGATTTCAAAAATAAAAGAAACAAATAAAAATAAACAGTTATAAAAAATATAAACAAATAAAAAGTTATTATTGAAAAAGTGTAAAAAAGTATAAATTAAATATATTAAATTGAAAAATTAAACAAATAAAAAAATTAGATTTGAAAAAATTGAAAAAATGACAAACTAAAAAAGGAAAAAATCAAAAATGAAAGAAAAAAGCAAATAATAGAGAGAAAATTAAAAAATTGAATACATAGAAATGAAGAAAATAAAAAATATAAATGAATGAAAAATAAAATATAAAATAATAAAAAACAATGCAAAGGAAAAAATTTAAAAAATAAAAATCAAAAACGTTAGAAATAAAAAATAAAATATAAAAATATCAGAAATTGAAAAAACAAAATAAAAACAATGTAAATGAAAAAAATTAGAAAGGAAAATATATTTATTTCTAAAATGTATAAAAAATAATAAAATAGAAACTTGATGAAAAAATAAATATCCTACCCTAACCATATTTAACCTATCCTATCCTGATAAAATGTCAATCGTATAAATGCATGGAAAGTCGATATTTTTATGAAACACTCATGAATTCGGCACCCATGATACAGCAAACTCGGATGAGAGCGTTCCCCACGAATCCTCACCGTTCCACCGTTGTAACTAACCGTTGTAATCCTCCCCACGGTTAGTACATACTATGTAGTTTTAGATGTATTAATATATAGATTATCCCAACTCAGAAGCGATATTAAAAAACAATTGAGCTCATTCAATTCTGTTTATATGCCAAAAATAATTAGTTCAGAAAAATCGTTAATGTAGAAATGAAACAAATCATGAAGAAAGAGACATTGCATATCTACTAACATAATTCTCTATTAGCGCAGCGTAATACATTGCTGAGTACCTATATCTTTATTTACCAAACTCTCCTCTGGAACGACTTGAAATGTGTTCAGAAAAATAACTATCTTCTTCAGGCTTCCAAATATTCATGAACAAAATTTGCCAATAAAATTTGGTAAACAATCGATACAACATCAGTAAACATGTTTTTGGCATCTGATGCAATACCACGTCACAATTTAACTAATGCGATAATTGCGAAGACCACAGTCACAACACTAATCTCAACCTTACAAAGTCATTTACTGCGAAAGCGTCGCACGAAGCACGATGACTCACTGTCATGAACTAACTGATCGCGTCACGATGCTTTGAGCGTGCCCCTAGATCAAATTTTAAGTTACCCTAAAAATTGCTCAACGGACAGTTACGTTTGAACGTTCGAAGTAAATTTTTGTTAAAGTACATAATACTTGACGAAAAAATATTGCAGATATTTCACGTGTGTATGTAGGGATGTTAGGGTGTATTAGATTATGCTTTTTTTTATTCAATTCTAATTCAAACTGTCAAGGCTGGCGTAAAATAACGATTGATCTTTAGTTTTTTTTTTAGTACTGGGGTATGTGACATGTTTAAAACGTACGCAACACCTCAACCAGCGTTTTACGGTTGAAGTTTAAATTTAGTGACATTGTTAAAATGTACTAATTCTTCAAGTTCATTTAAAAAAAATAATTAACATCCTTTCACGACGATTTGGAAAGACTGAGTAATAAAACTGATCGTGAAATTAAGTACATTTGCAGCTTTAACTCCTGTGTGATTTATCAAACTATTTCAGCTGATGGGGGACATTTCATTGAAGAATGAAAAAAAAAACAAATCCAAAGCAATCGTAAGCAGATAAATGAACGCAAATAAACACACCGATGTTTTTATTGTAAGCATAGTAAAGTAAAGTGTTCATTTAGTTTGTTGTGAAAATTTCAGGAGGAGAATGAATGGGAAATTTAATATTCGACAAATTATTTTAAGCTATATGCAGTGTACGCAACAATGTCAAAACACACCTTTGATGGGTGACGTCCATCCATTATTCGCACGGCGATAATTTGCTGCAGCACACTACCTGCAGCACACTACCTGCAGCACACTACCTGCAGCACACTGCCTGCAGCACACTACCTGCAGCACACTACCTGCAGCACACTACCTGCAGTACACTACCTGCAGCACACTACCTGCAGTACACTACCTGCAGTACACTACCTACAGCACACTACCTGCAGTACACTACCTGCAGCACACTACCTGCAGCACACTTCCTGCAGCACACTAACTGCAGCACACTACCTGCAGCACACCACCTGCAGCACACCACCTGGAGCACACCACCTGCAGCACACTACCGGCAGCATACATTTGGAAGGCTGTAAACCACGGATGGCCGCTTTCAAATGTTTCGGCCATTAATCAACGGAAAATTTTGTGCCTTCAAATCGTCTATGGCCAACTGAAAATTTGAATGAATCTATCGGCATTTAGGTACATCTGTCGACATTTAGATATATCTGTCGGTATTTAAAAATGACTGGGAGTTGATGACACCGCTATCATTTTGTGCTCGTTTTCATTTCACCCATCCTCATCTGCATCACTCTGTAACGATGATACTCTTGGAGGATCCATCATTTTTAGGGACTGGCATGTTCAGATCTGGAGGAGGTTGTGTAATCAGGTTGATTATATCATTTTATATTTTTGATGTATGGTGAAAATTTGAAAATTAGAATTAACTTCGAATCAGTGAATCAGGGTTGTGTTTACAGACAAACAACTCATTCCCGGAATTTACATGACGCCGAAGACAATCGTCAGTGAGTAGAATTGATGCATTTCAATCATAAAAATGCCACCCTCTCTGAAAGATGCTGCCGCTGCTCTATCTCACGCGGACCACACAGCCTCCCCCAGAGCGCCGTCGCTTCCAGAGTGCAGCAGCGCTCCGGTCCCGCCTGACCCCAGCATCAGTGGCCCACTTTCCAGGAGACGCACTTAGGCACAAAGAATCGTCTCCGAGTCCATTAGTCGACTCACAATCCCTGTAATTTTTGTATTCATGACAAGAATCTAATTTTTATTCCTGCAGAAAATCCTCTCAGAAGAATGCAGGAGGATGATGAAGGAGATTTTCATTACGACGCGGTATGTCACGAGGGACTCTGCCTGCACAATCGTTTCTCGGCAGCGAGTAATGAGCAATGAAGAGACGTTATGAGCAAAATTGTGCGGTAAAAAATATGTCCGTCGTGTAACTGTAGATCGTTCAGTTTGCTCGGCTAATAGAGTCACACAAGCGATTGCTGATCGTTTTGTATCCTCTTAATGTGCCTTGGCTCATCATAATTTATACAAAGCGGCAGTCGTTGAGCGTGCTACAACTTAGTCGAGCAGTCACTGGAAAAATGTTTTGGAGAATTTTATGGTTTCAAATGATGCAATTTTAATGTGTAAATTGTTTTTTAAGGACATGATGGCATCATGTTTCGATGCAGTAGTTCGTAAGCAACTCCAGAATTTTTGAAAGCGAAAAAAAACTCGAAATTTTTTCTCTGAAGACGAATGTATTCAAACCAGTAATCATTATGATTTACATCTGAGTTTGATAGCTTTTTTTCTGTAGGAGTATTTTCAAATTATGCAGAAGAAGTGTAATTTCAGTGACTGAGAAATGTATTCATTTTTATTCATGATGAAATAGGTTCGTAACGGTGCATTCTTTCAAAGTAGTCAGTCGGTTAAATAACTGCAATTGCAAGAGTCGTGTTGTACAGCCTAGAAAATTGTAGTTGAGCTCTATTTTGTGACGACGCAATGAAATAATCTCCAAGTAACAACAAATAGCTACCACGGGAAATTAAAACAGAAATCTATGACCTGTAGTAGAGGAAAAATATTAACGGTACTGGTACCAACTTTGACGAGTCGACATATGTTCTTAGGGTTTCAAATCCGACGGGACGTGAGCCAAACTTGTGCTCTATTTCGGCTACATGTACATTCCTCGCTCAAACCTAATTATGTACTAACAAATAACTAATTTGGCAGCTAGAGCATGTTAAATGACTTTCGATCCGTACTTTAGCCAACAGGTAGCAATATTGGACCGTAAATAGAAGGGTTTTCCCAGTTGAGCATTTTTCTGCTTCCATTCTGCCGATCCCCATAATTATTGCCTCGAATGAAGGTACCTTTACTTTTTGGAAAAAAGAATTCGTCCAACAGTACATTTGGCTTATCGTAAATGCGTTCCTATATAAGAAAACCTCAAGAAAATATAGAACATGGTATGTGTGGTAGGTTTGCCACCCAAGAATTAAATGATGAAAGTTCTGCCAACTTTTGTAAAGAAAATTATAGATACCAATAATTAGGAATAGGTAAGCTTCCGATTTTTGCACAAAGGAAATTGAGGAACATTTTATGAACCCTGCGAACATTTTTCCCATAGTGTAAATGTTTTGCTTAACCTAAAACGAATTTTCCTCTTCTACCAAACTATGATAGATTCAAGAAATTCAATTTTCAGTCCACGTACCTACAGTGGGAGTGGGGGAGGGGGAACTTCGTTGGGCGTCCTCTAATATTACTAGGAAAATATTTATCTCTTTAACACAAGGCAGATATGTATGTTGCCAATGTGTTTCTCAAGATACTTCCGTTTTCGTCAATATTTCCTATACTTCTTGAATTAAATCTTCAAATGAAGTTTTCCACACAAGTTAATTATGGTTTATTTGTTCCTTACTTCAAACATCACACGAACACTTTCCTCACGAAGAAAAGTGTTTACCAACTTCCTAGAAAATTAAAAACAGTTATCTCGCATAAAAATTCAAGCTTTTTACTAGAGACTGGCAGCATGGGCAACATTGAGAAATAGGTTGCTCAAAGCTCTTCTAACACAGCAACTTTTGTTTAGTTGCGCAACCTCAAAGCGGTCCCGTGACAGCTGATGAAATCGTGCACAACTAAGGTGCTCGCACCTCCGAATCGAATTTAACTCTTTGCTCTACAGCACTGAAAAGAATGCTGATCTTTCATTACTACAGCGATATGTTGGAATCGAACAAGAAAAATTTTGTTTGTTCCAGTATTTATTAGAGAGTTTCTATTTCATACACTATAAAACTTCTACTCTATAATGTTTAACGCAACCTGGGTTAAAGATCAGGAGTATTAATGGAAAGTGTGCTAAAAAGAATGGTGGATGAGCTGTCTAAATATCCAATAATTTCACCCCTATGTAATCCTCACTATAACAGAACTTCAAGCTTTAATTTACGGCAGGTTTTGGTTACCACTAAAAAAATCTTGGAGACTGAAAAAGTGCATAATCATAGATGCACACAGCTGAACATAGTCAATGTTTCTTCACGAGTGCTTAAAAACACAGCTTTTAGAAGCAGCTTTATTAAACATGTTTGATCGTAGCGTGAAATTTAATTAAATGCTGCGTTTAACTTCTACAAAAATTTTGTAAAATTTTCTGTGTTTTGTTTTTTCAGTGGAAAACGAGCAGAGTTTATCAGCAAGCAAACAAAGACGACTCACAGCTCACGTACGCACAGAAACGTTTGAAACACGCCCGAATCCTATTCAAACACCTCATGACAGCTAAAAACTCGTATTTAGCGTAAGTTAAAACAGTGAAAAATGGGGAATAACCCCTGGATAATATGCCAGCAATTTGAATTATGGTGATTCTAAAACGTAGCTGCATCTCTCACAGGAAGGACGTACGTTAGGAAGTCGTAAAGTATGTACGTTGCCACTAGCGTGTTATTCTCTCCTATTAACCAGCGAGGACGTAGGAAACTTCGTCTCAAAACTCTAGCAAAAAAGCAGCTCGATGTGTTTATTAGTTTAATTCCCTGTAAATCCTACAGGTCCGCCACTCCACATGTATGCAGAACCTGAATGAAGGAACTCGGGAAAATTCTCACAAGGTTGCTCATATTATTGACTCTCATAATGCATGAGGAGTCTCAACTCCGTGAGATTCAGCTACCATGCGTGATCTTGTTCGAAGGAGTAATCTTCTTCGGGTGCTCTGTATTGTTCAGATGTGTTGTTTTGTTTGGTGGCGGAATTTCATCGGAGTGCGCGACCTTCTCCTGATGACTGAACTAATTTGGCTGAGTTATTTTCTTTATTAAAACTGTTGCTTTATTACCTATGTGAGGATGTGAAATTTTCATCGTAATTATGCAAAGCTCGGATACAGACGACATCGAAGCTATGTAACTCTGCCCCAGCTATACGTAACCCCAATGGCTTATGTTTAGAGGGAAAGAACTTGATAAAATACAATAATTATTAACAACTCATCATTTTAATTAACTTCAGATTGGGTGAAATTAGACACATTTATTCCCATGAAATGCTGTATAACATTTATTATATAGAAATGTTTCTACACCTTTAGCTTTGGTCGTAAAATTTGGGCCAGGAAAATACCGACCCAGTTCACAAAGACGGCCCCAACTGAGCTTCCTTCTTCTGTTATTTTTACCCAGCGATAATTAAGCCGGGCATTGATAGAGGCTTGGGTGCGCGTGCAGGCCGCCCTGCCTCACAAATATGGCATTGATGTCCGCCCCACTGATACGCCAATAATGGTGGAGGGCAACCTCCCGTGTGCAGACTTCCCGCCAGCGGTGTGCGAGCCTTGCGTTCCGCGGTGTACGGCACGAGCTCATCCTTTTGAACACGGCCAGTGTTCCTGAATATTTGTCGCGTCGCTTTTCAGCCGGTGCGTCAGAATTCGTAGGTAATTGATCAGTTGAATTGAAAAACATTCTGATAATGCTGCCTTTGATGAACAAATCAAATTTTTTAGAGTCGAATTGTGCATCTTGTAGATGCAGTTCTAGCTATTTTTGAATGTTACCCAGCCTTTACGTGCTTGCAAACTTTTTTGTCGACTGTGAGTCTAGGAGAAACTTAATAATATTTTGCCGTGCGCCAGTGTGACTTCATCATGAGGTTTACGCCAGAGGCTGTACGTAGAAGTCAACTTTAACTTTTTGTAGATGTTTGCATGCGGCCCAGCGTATGGTGCTCTGTTTGCCCTATCGAGACTTGACAGGGCCTCCCCTTGCGTGCAGTCCCTAGGGATAAACAGACAAAGCCCCTATCACAACAATACCCATTAATGACACCCCATTACAGAGGGTGGTGCACCACGACGGCTCCTACCAGCAGCTCTTAGTGTAGAACATACGGTCTTTGTACGTCACGTCACAATAATTGATATGGTCCTTTCTCGCATTTGTTATGAAACATTGGTCTTTCGTTTGTTGTTCATTTCCAGTCTATGGAATCATGCATTCATGACGATCTTTCAAATCGTGATAATTTCACTCCTAAAAAATATCGATTGAATTATCGAGTGGATGATCTGGAACAATCTATGTTGGCTTATACAAATGTTTTATAAGCTTGTGCGTTGACATTTACGACTCTGTACATTATTGCATTCTTATTTCTATTTTAAATTTCCGAAACTAAACGGAAAAATGCCTCACGCCAAAAGTTGGTCAATAGTAACAGAATAATATAGATTGAAAACAAAAGCCAATACGTCTCTGAAAAGAAATATCTGAGCGACTCAAAGGTAAAATGTTCAAGTTTTCTGATATTTAGCTTCGACACGACCATAAAATTTGCAAACTGCCTTTGATGGAGATCGATGTGAATTCAAATCAATTAAGTTTGACAACGATTTTTATGAAAAAAGGTTTCATCAAGATTGAAGAGGATATTTTGCTAATGGGACAAAAGATCAAAGCATGAACTTTGCTTAAAACTCGTGGCTGACTGGAAAAATACCAAAGGCTTTAAAAAGGTGGTAACTTCCTTTGAATCGTTGAGTAGATGACACTGGTACTACTACACTTATTTATCTAGACTAAATAAATAACAGTGTGGTGCGTTCAGGTATTGATTTGCCAGTGTGTCCTCGTCGTCAAGAATTGAATTAGTTTCACATAGAATTCATAGAATTTGTTTCACATAGTACCAGATCTCAGTTATTTACGACTCTAGGACTGAAAAAGGAATTTCCAGCGCAAGTAAAAATGCTTAAAAATATTTAACTCTGAACTAAAATAACGCCAGCATTTTTAACGGTATGTTTTCCGCAAAAGAAATATAAATCGCCAAACAAATGTAGATTTACTCGTTAATGTGGATAGAAAAGTACATCTTTCGTTCAAAAATAGCTGGCTTATTTATGAGTAGATTAATAAAGGGATTGTACCCTAAGTGGTATTGTTCGCATTGTAGAAAATAATATTAAAAATTTCCGATGACCTCTACAACTTCTACTACAACTAGTATAGAATAATATACAGTATGACGTAGCAATAGAAAAGAGTAGAGTGGCCAATCCCGTGGCGTCAGACGCCAGTCACGCGCAGGTACAATAAACACATTTTCAGTTATGAATTTTTATTAACGCTTCGCTAAATTCATTCGAGCACAATGTCTCCAAACATGAAGTTTGGTCTCAGGATAAGAAAGTTTCCTCTACATTATTGGCAACATTAGATATAAGTTTGGTTTTTTTTCACATCATCTTGACGCTACCATCACAAGATGCATGACCAGTGGATTAGAAAATACATCTCAAAAGGGAACTCGGCTCCTGAGAATGCCTTCTGAATTGCGCATCTAGTGTTTTGTCAACAAATCTCCGTGGAACTCCGGTTGGACCTCATTCCTGATGAAAGCTGGAGGAATGCGAATCCAGTTATGATCAAGACGAGTTTTGAACGTATGTCAAGTGCTAACATATGTAATGTTTTCTCGGTGCTAGGAGCCCAAGTTTTTTTAAGTACCAGCGTTAGCGAATTTATTAGGCTTTATCAAAACCACAATTTTTAAGCGATATGTTTACGATTCCACTTGTAATGCGTCATGAGTTATTAGCGTCAACATGTGAAAAAAGGGAATCTTGGCTCTTTTACCGATCCTACGGCACTGACATTGCTTTTTACATCTCTGTTTTTAAATTTCTCTTCAGTTCTTACCTAAACACATCCATGTCGAAAAATTCGCGTACATGAACTGGCAATGATCAAGAATAAGTTTTCGGTTTTACACCCTTATGTTCAAAGACGGGTAGTAGTGATAGTACCGAAAAAAATTTACGGGTGAAAGTTCCAACAGCGTGTACGAATATTGCTAACTTATAATTTAAAAAAAAACAAGTTACGCCACCTACCACGTTAAATTACCCACAAAAAATATAATTACTGGTACTCATTACTCATGCATATTAATAGAAACGTCATACTCTATGATAAACTTGAACAGACGTGTTTGAACATAGCTTTCGTTTCAAGTTATTTCTCGAAGGCTCCACAAACGACAAATAATATTCATTAAGGGAGATCAGAGTCATTTTTAACTCAGTTTGGCCTTCAGCTTGTTCAGCAGTTCGCGAGCTGTGCGGTCCTTGCTCTTTAAACTACACCAAATTGAAAAATCAAGCGGGTTCTGATCTGAACTCCGAAAGAGCTATTATTCTTTGCTGCCGAAAGATCAAAAATGCCCCTGAATATAACTCTCGATCATTTAGAGCCGGGTCTTGTTCAGAGTTCAATGTTCACAAAAAAAACTGATCACGTGCCTACGAGTGTATATCTATTTTTGAGATGTTCGAAATGTTCCGCTCGCTGTCAATCTAAATCCCCCTAACAACCAAAAACTAAAGACTTTCTGGAGGCGCCGACAGAGAAGCCAACTGTCGATTCATTCTTCTGGCTTCCAGTGGCATATTCCTGTCTCAAACTCTGTAATTCTGATGGTTAAAACTTAACTGAACGTCGAGTTTACTACCCACTGTGAAAACCAAATTGGGAGTCTAGCATTTTTCTACAAGAGAAGAAGTGTGTCTACGTCTGTCGAATCTTATGCTTGAATAATGGATCTAAACTCGAGTCTTATCGGCATATTGTGAAGGAAGGTCTTCAAATTATTCCTCCAGTGTTGACCCATTGCAGTCGTATACTTACCCCTGCCCCAAAGATGAGCTCTCCAGCGGAATGAGGAGGGTATATTCTGAAGCTTTGACGAATGGTTTAGAAGTTGCCATGTCTAAACTGACCGTTTTCTGCCTCCACTTGATTGTTAGCAATTTGTATCAGCTTCTTCAGACGTTTTCTCAAATTTCCAAACCGTTTCACGACAAACCTCCCATTTTTCTACGATAGACGAATTACTCTCACCTCCCTTACAGAGAGAAACGATTGTATTTTGATCAACAACAGGTTAAAGACTAAATCTCACATGCACTATGACTTAGGAATAAAAATAGGCAACACTACCGTTAAAATTTACCCAAAATTTCTTATCATAACCTTGCAATATACATTATGTTTCGAATCTGTAAATTTGGTTGCCGCACTTTTTGTGCATCTGCTTACTGTTGCTCAGGAATTATTTGCGCATTTCAGAGCCTCGTGTGCCCTGGAAATTAAAGAAGAGTACTTAGTGCTGGTGACTCACCATGTCCATTCTGCAGCTCGAAGAAACACACAGCGGTTTTACATTTTGTACGCATAAATTAAACTCGCGTATAGTGTAGACGGTAGGTTTAGAATGTTAGTTAAGCTGAAGCTAGTCGGCAAATGTACGTTCGACACAATTGAATTATTTCATTTTTTATCAAAATGTTTATTCAGTAGCGATGCAAGTTACAATCGAACGAAAAGCACTCGTGTGAAAATGGATATACTCACATTTCTGAGTGGTGAAATGACTCACTAGAAACACTGCGCTGAAGGCTGTTCGAAAAACGCAACACTGTTTGGTTTTCATTAGCTTCTAATAAGCAGCTTTTCAGTTCTGCACCGAACATTCACTGCGATGGACGAAGAAACAAATCATGCAATATATATGACAGATTAGTTATCAAGAAGAGCATTGAGCTGATTTTGAATTTTCGGGAATAATTTACGCATATTTTATTTCTCACTGTTCAATGATTTAAGAACTCATAACATTAACATAAGCAATTTATTTTGCTGATGCCAGTATTTGGAGAGTGTCAGAAATAATGGCGTAACTGTAACGAGCAATGGTATTCCTTTCTTAATATTACACGAGTCCGATAACGCCACTAGCTCTGATATCGCAACAGAGACGAGTGGCCGTATCGCCCCTTGGTTTACATTACTGATGGTCATCTCTTCTTTTATTTCAGCGCTCTGAACTGCTCATTCGAAATCTGATCAGCACTCGCGAGGGAGGAGAAAAGGTCAAATGTATGCAATAACACGAAATGTTTTAACATATTAATCTGTTTTTAAATCTAAATTTACCCTACTCTGGGTGGTGTTTCATCCATAACCGTGTTCACACGATACATAATGATAACATAACTATCATACTTCAAAGAAAATCCAAAATATTCATTTCACAACACTTTACTTGTGCGAAATCGCCGTTTTCCTATGTTAAAACGAACTTACTGTAACCGGTGTTTGGGGTAGGATCAAGTTAGTTCAACAGTTATTTTTACTAACCCAATCTGTCTTCGCAGATTACGAACAAATGATGACATTTTATTACAGTAAAGGTGGGTTACTGAGTGTAGAGTTACAGGTACAAGTACTAGTTTCTAGGGACTGTTATCCCTATATTATTTTGGTTATATTTTGATAGAAACAATGTGCGACTGGTGTCTGACAACGCAGGACTTGGAATGCAATCCAAGTGTTGGAAATACTTCACTATACGTGAGTTTACGATAGTATGGAGCGATTAAGTTCAAGTATGAAGTCCTATTTGGTCAGTTTGAATCTCCAAGCGACGAGCAAGTACGGTACCCTCAACTCAGCTGTTTACTGTTACAGTTTTTGAAATCTTATTATTCCAGTGATCTCTATACCGTATGATGCACACCGTATGAAACACATCTAACATTGATTGTATTGGGTCCTCCCCGGAAATGGGTTCATAGCCAGTAGCTGGTTTGTATAACTGTTTGTTTGTTCAGTCTCGTGTTTGTATAACTGTGGTGTCGCCTGCAATCCATTTACCGGTGTCGTGGAAATAATGGCTCACTAACTCTTCCCGTTACTCATACTTCACGTGATGTGGGCGAATTTAAATCAAATTGAAGTTATTTTCCGTTTTGTATTCTACGCTAGAATTAGATTTCTAAGCAACCTTTCTTAGTTGCTATCTCATATGAGCGCCTCGCTTCGTTTTCTCCAAAATGTGACAGGTTGGAGTGAAGACCTTTCTTGACTGTATTTTCTCACGAGCAGAACTTTTCAAGCCATCACTTTCTATGATGGACAAAAATGTGAGATCCATTAAGATGATTCCGGCTTGTAAGAAAGACATGCGTTTATGTTATAACTCTATGTGAGCATGCTTCAAGAAAATGATTTTCTTTTAATCATTTGATAAAAACTAAAATTCGAATGTTCCACTTCACACTCTCATCGACCAACATGAGGTGGCGCATGAATCCATCAAATGTGTCTCTGCCCTTACAATGACACCAGGTGGCTTCAGGCAGTCACAGAGGATGTGCTATTTCTGGATGCTTCTTCTGTGATCAGACCAACCAATTTGTTACTCAGAGTAATTACAGCGATTTCTCCGGCCATGGTTTTTCGAGAGATACCTGAGAAAGAATCAGTCGGCTGTGAACGTGATAACTATTTTTCAGTGTTTACTTACTTGTCTTAGGAGTATACAAATTAATTACCTAGTTAATTCTCACATGCACTTTGTCGTAATACAACTATGCTCACCGATGATAGGAAATTACCTTATTACAGCGTTATCTATAATGCACGTAGGAGTTCTCATTTTACTCACTTTACTCACATCAGCTCAATTAATCAATAAACAAACAGGCTTATTTTTGCTTAGAATAAATTTTACTCTGAGTTAAAGTAGATCACCGTATTATCAATACAACGAGCATGTTAGTGCGATTTTTATTCAATTTTCTTGTTCTTTTTCATGGTGAGTGATATTATCATTGCTTCGTTTCATTCCAATTTCTCAAACTAATCTCGTCGGATGTAAGCTAAATATACTGTGACCCGGTCACCCGATGGCTGCATCTGTCAAACCAGCGTCGTTCCCAAATAACGAGTGGTCTGTGGGCTAATGAGGGCAGAGTGAGGACAGCGGCATGCGACAAAGCAAGCAGAGCAACAAGATTATACGTGTTCTACAAGTGTGCTAGACCATCCGCAATCTGTTTGATTTTAACTGTTCAAATGACTCACTTCGTACTATAAAGCATTTCACAATGAGAAAACAAATTGTTATTCCCATTTTTGGCTACTTTCTAGGAAGAGAATGAATAATGTTGAAGTATTAACGTTCTTACATGTAATGCAACTGATATTTACTAAATTCCATTTAAAGTACGATATGAGGTATGAGGTAGTTAAAAATTCGAAGTGAAGGTTCTTTCACATATAGTAATATACCGGGTGGCCTAGTGAAGTGTGGACAAAAAAGTTAGATTTTTCCAGTTATATGAACGCCAATCAAAACAACTCACGTATCAAATAAAAGAGAAATGTATTGCCATTAATAACATCCAAGAATAATTCAACATATCTTCCTTTCTCCTTGATAACCTGGCGGAGACGAGGGATCACCTGATCACACGTGGCACGCCCAGTTTCGTCGCCAAATTCTGCCCAAGATTTGGTCAGTTTTTGCTTCAGAACCTTCACATTTGAGTTGGATACAGCGCAGGAGTTCTGCTTCATGATAAAAATATTCCAAGGTCCAATGGATTTAAATCAGGAGAAGGTGGAGACCATAGTTCCTTGGGCTAAAACAGCTTGAAATTGTCTTTGCACCATGCAGTCCTGGACCAATCTGGCTGTGTGAGAGGCTGCTCCACACTGCTGAAGTGTAATTCCTTCATCTTCAGTGACTTTCCTTACTCAAGAAACAATTTCATCCTTTAACATCGTCAGATAAACATGTTAACTGTTTTCATTCCTTTTTTCTTTTCTTTTCTTGATTGATTTTTACACCAGCCTCGATGAAAATAAAATTGGTTATGAGACCTGTGGACGTAACCCTTGCTCACACCATTACCGAAGCCGATTTTCGTCTCCTGAATGATCGACGTTCAGCAGGCACTGAATCATGGAGCAGGAGCTGTATCCCACGCAAGTGTTGAGGTTCTGAAACAAAAACTGACCAAATCTTGGGCTGAAATTGACGCCGAAACTGTGCGTGCCACGTGTGATGTGATGATCCCTCGTCTCAGAGATGGTTAGGGGAAAGGAGGATATGTTGAATAATTATTGAATGTTATAAAGGCAACACATTTCTCTTTTATTCGATACATGAGTTGCTTTGATTGGCCGCCATATAACTGAAAAAACAAAACTTTTATTTGTCCACACTTCGCTGGGCCACTCGGTAGAAACGGTATCCACTAATTTTTGTAAATAATCCTAAATTATCTGAAGAAACTCTCATTCGATAAGAAACAGTGGATCAAAGACCTTCGAAACTTGTAAAATCTTCGTTGTAGAAGTTAGTAGAGAATAGCAGTACAATTTTAACAGCGCTCGAACAACGCTGACAGCCTTATACAGCGCTAATACTTTAATGCAATTTTACATCTATGATGCCCAAAACCAAGCCTTGGAATCAAGTGCATATGCTACACTCGTTTGATACAGAAGCAAATTTCTCGTAAATGACTGTTACATTACTTTCATGGTTAGCTGTGAAGCCAATTATAGATGTTATTTAGCAAAATTTGAGCTTTCAAACAATGATAAATAATATGCATACCAATTAAAATTCTACGCAGACTTCGAGTCGACAGTAGCTTTTTTGGTCGCAAATAGTTACCCAAGTTCAGAACATCTTAAATGTTTTCAGCTTCGGTCCATTCGCGAAGCAAATTTAGACGCAAATAACTTGCAAGATGCAGCTTTTGTTCAGACGATCGGCATAGGTCGAGAAATGCGGCTTATATTGATAAAATTCGGAAAGGCAGAAGCCGTTTGTGTGTTGCAAACCTTTGTTAGCGCAGTTGATGCGTTTCGTTGTTCAGTTCATTGGGAATAGGTATTTATTAAGGTAATTTTGAATAAGATAATGTAAATACCAGATTCAAAGCGAGTGTGCAGTGTTAGAATGAGTTTGAGCATCATGCTCCTAGGTCGATGAGGTGTGCCGCGCAGGTACAGAGAAGAAAGTGTGGCAACTAAAACACCATGGTGAAATTATGACTAGATTACGATTACTGGTACCAAAAATTATTGAAGAACTCGAAAAGTACGCAAAGCTACTATTAATGGATGATATATTTTTATAACAGCCGTGCCAATTGTTGTTTATTCTACTCCAGACATTCCAGATTAATTGAAACATAGTACCACATGCATCAGCAGTTAAAATTTTTAATATCCAGATGTGTGAAATAGAATTATTTTTATGACGGTTGTGCAATGTACGACATAGATTTTCTGAACAAATTCGTACAAGAAGTCCATGAGTGCACTCTGACAAGGAAAATCAACCACAAGATGAGGCCCTGCTGTCGAAGAGACTCACTGCAAAAATACCCCTCAACGAGAATGAAACATTTTTTATGCAAAATCCAAATTCCAGTTCAAAAGACACTTGCTTATCAAACAGTTGAGAGTTGATACTTGTAAGAACATCTTACCAGCTTCAATTATTCATAACTGGGATGAATTATGCTCAACTCAATGATCATGTTGTCAAGTAAAATAGGTAACTGAGTATAAACCGAAAAATATGAAACATGTGGTCACGCCTTCATGGGAACACTGATTTACGCTATTTTCATTGTGAATTAATATACTTTTCATGTACGGAATAACTCGTTATTATCAATCATAAATAAACACAAATACAGTATACAGTATATATATTTACATAATTTTGGATTCCTATGTCAGCAATCGTTTGTCAACGACGTCATTCAATTCCACTTCTCGAAAATTACTCTCGAAACCCGCTCAGGCGCACTGGAGAACAGCAGCGACTGGGGATGAGGACTCAGTGACCATGAGAACCCGCTAGTTGCGCCGCTCTTGGTCACCCTAATACCTTTGAATTCAGTGTCGCTGGCTCATACTAGCCCATCAAAATATTTATTTCATGTTGTTTTCATCAAAATTTTGAAGCAATTGTTGCGCGACTGATTTAATAATTCCTCCATTCATTTTTGGAAAAGTTCCGTCCAAGTGATGAATTCCACAATTATTGGGTGTGTGGTACATATTTTTTTTAGTCTATTCACAGTAGATAATGATACGCGTGAGTCTAGTATTTGTACTCCAAGTTCTGAGCAGATTCAGAGACTCCAATTCTCCAATACTTGCTTCAACAAAAATTACAATTTATCACCAGCACAATTTATCACCAGCAGGTAACTGCTCTTTGTGAAATAAAGATTGTTGTTAATTTTTGGTTTCTTCAGATTGCTTGGTTAGTGAAAGCAGTTAGAAGTGTTGATGCGGCCAGGAAAAAAATGTAATTCGCAGGTGCTTCAGGAGGCAGAAGAACCCACAAAAGGCAGTATTTGCTGGAATGTTCTTATTGAAGTTAAGGAATATTTAAAAGTTTTGATGGTAGTTTTTAACTGCCGAAATAATGAATTTCACGATAAAAAGGCTTCTTTCCAGACGTAAAAACTGCCAAGGGTATTTTCTACTGTGGAGTGGAAAACGACTTAATAATGGCTTGAACTTATAAGTGGGGTTCGTTGTTGATCTACTCTGGCTCCACTCGATTGCTCACAGATGTATCTCGCGAGACTTCCTATTTTAACACTTTCTGATGTGGTCGGATTCTTCACACCTGCATTTACTTATTCTCCAGTGGATGCTTCTGAAACAACTCAGCCTCTTTGTGCTTTTCTATTTGCACAGAAGTTATCATCGAGATTTGACTAAATGAGGATGGAAGTAAAAAAAATGCTGTGCCTGAAATTCAAAACCAATCTTAGCCCAACGTAAGAGAATCCTCTACAAAGTTCAACAACATTGGGAACTGTTCACACATAATCATGATATGGAACTCATGCTCCGTAATGGAGCTACAAAGTTTTTATCAAGGCCCTTCAAACTTGCCCCATCAGGCACTAATCGTTACACGTACGCTGCTCTCTAGTATCTCGCATGTTGCATGCGCCACGCCGCACCCAGAGCCCTCCATATCTCATCGGTCCATTCCATCCCAGACCGCGTCAGTTTGCGCCGATGTCTTTGTTTACGGCGACCGCGCGGCGTTAATTGCCAGCCATCCATCCCGGCCCGCAATACCCGTCCCGTCCCAGCCTAATTTGTCTTATTCTCTGACACTTTTTGTCCTTTGCTTAGGAAGTATCAAAATTAGATGAGCCTTTTATTTCCTTAATTGATTTGTTTTGTAGAGTCTTACTTGTAGCGACGTCCGATTAATTGCATGTCAGTCACTGAGGACAAATAATTATATATGATCGTTGCAACTGCAAAAATTTTACAAACTTAGTGAAACTTGGTTCCAAAACGACACTTTAACGTAAGTAGTAACCTCAACAATCATTCTCACTTGGAAAATACTAAACATAATTCACGTTTCATTCTAAATGTGAGGCGCACCGCGACTCAGCTCAGCTTCAGCATCTTCGGGTGTTAATACGAGCATAAATCTACGTTTTCAAAAAACTCATAAATGTTTCGTAATTGTTGCATCACTTCTCGATTTGTCGTCACTGCTTCAAAAAAAGCACCCTCGACTGTTAGTAATAGAATTATATGATAACTTAAAAGTTCTCACACGCTGTGGTGTGAGAATAATCTGGTCTGTTACAGATTCCCATTTTCGAAGAATGTGTGAAGAAACTTGTATTGTAAACAAGTTGTCTCAGTGGTTTCCACCGTCTATGCCCTGCTTTTGGCAACACGATGAGGTAAGTTTCAACGCCATGCTTTCGGTTTTGAGATTGGGCAAATTCAGATTCGTTCGTCTTTTTGCTAATAATACAAATCCTGGACAATTATGCATGGATATGTTAATAAATTTAAACAATTTATTAACCACAAGCGATACAGTAGTAGATTGTTTCTTAAATCTAGTACAATAATTATTCTAGTATAGCCACCTGTAAGCACGAATAAGTTCAGTGACTTCTAGGGCACCCCATCATCAGCGCTATTCTATAGGTGTACAATTATATTTAACCTAATTCACTCAACATAGTTGCGCACTAGCCTGATCAATGAATTAGTTCACTCGAGATATGATACCTAATTTTACAACATTAGTTTAGATGGGCTATAGATGTTAACAGCATATTCTAGAGACAATTTGAAAACAGACTTAAGATCATTTTCATTACCATTCTCTTTATTTCAACCTGTCATCCTAATCCCACTCGCTGTGTTGTGGATAGGATCTGTTACTGAAATCCATTTAAGTGGCGGTCATTTCAAAATGTTCTTTCATCAAGTTTTTCAATGAGAATGAATTACTCTATTCTCGCATAGAGTGAGATTATTCACCACTTTCTATGTGTATGAATGCCTCATAGATACTCTGATCACACTCATGGTTGGACTTTATAGTTTGCTTCTAAAATTCTGATTTCTTGTTTATATGTTTGTTACTGGTTGCACTTTTTCAGTAACAACATAGACCACAACTCGACAACATAGTTGTAGTAATCAAATAGGCGAAAATTCTACCCCTTTATTTTAGTGAAAACATATTAGGAAAACTCAAATTCCCTTTTCCTATTACAGAAAATTCCCTTTTCCTTTTCCTATTTCGTTTCATTAATACGGAGAGAAAAATTCTCATTCATTTTGGCTTTAATTATTATTTTAGTGCCCGTGCAATAAAATGGATATTCTCTGTGACAAGTTTTTGTTTTAAACAAAGAATATTTCCGAATGTACCATAGGTAATATTTCTTCATCAGTGTTTTAATGTATTTTGAACTACATTCCCCTTATTAAAAGCATGATTCACAATCAGTTTTAATGTTAAATATAAATCCTATAAACAGGCACCGGATGACGGACGGTCTGGTACGCCTGTAGAACTCTTATAATATTGTCATTCTGCCTGCTTGCTTTGTTGCCTGCCACGGCCCCCACTCCGCTCTCATTAGCCCATAAAGACCACTCATCCTTTGGGAACGCTACACGGTTGTCAGATGCGGCCATCTGGAGGCCTGACCTTACGGGTCCCGGGACGGCCAGTATGAATGAATAAGAAGTAGCAACAATGATTCATTAGGAATAAATTTGGCATTACGGCAATGAATTCATGAAATCAATCCCGTTCCTTCAATACACAGCTCACTCTTCTGTTAAAATGTTGATAAAATAAAAAAACTGAATAGGGTTTTCGGTGCTATGGAAGGAGCTGAATATTTGCTCATGTTCATTTATAAAACAAAAATAGTTAATGATATGTGGGTATAGATGGCAATTTTGAACCCTGCCACTCGCACATATACTCAGAAGCTTTCTCTTGTTGCTACGTTTCGACTTTCTCTTATTCTCGTATACCTTCAAACAACCGTCTATAATATCGGCTAATTATGTAAGATCGAAATATGTTCCAAATAATGTTAGAATACCAGCAGCAAAATTCACAAGCTCAAAGAATGATATTAGTGTGCGTACAATACATCCAAGAACACTGATAATAAGTGAGAACATTAACGCAGTCAAAGTCCTTATCAAACCTTCGAAACAAAAACTCTGAATCTTCAAATCAGTTGTAATTATTGCCAAGAAAATTCACTGTGATGATGTATATTTGCAAATGGTCCATATATTTTACTGGGAAGAATTAAGAGCAGTATTGAACTTCCTTTCAACCCGAATACATTAATCGAAACTATAGTAGAGTTGGCTGGAAAATATGCCTATGCTGAAATTTTTTTATTTGGAATTTAGTTCCCTTACCTGTACTTACTGGATGTTTCTCACAATGCTGTGTAGCTTTGTTTTGTCTCCTCCTTATCTCTCTTACCCTTCCTATCTTTTGACTCAAATACTATGTTTTGTATTCACTGTTAACTTCTTACGTTCTTTTTACTCGTTGAAAATTGCCAAAAAATAAAAATTATAAAATTTATGAACGGATTTCTTCTTAAGCTTCGAACTTCACATGCATGCATATTTTTCACAATCAAATGGCATCTCAGACATGCCTTTCTTCAACGACATTTCCTCTTTTTGTTCAGGTTTTCTGATTTAGTTTGTACGAGCATTCCATGATTGTGTGCAAATAGTTCGTTAATCAATTCCCATGCCTTCTCAAAGAGTGTATGAATATGATTCATTTGCAAATGTAATAACGACAAAAATCCTAGAAATACAAAGATGAAGTTTACCCAAAATCCTCATTTTCGCTCGAATGGAAAATGATCAAAACTCAGATGAACATTGACGAGAATATGAATGCAACACTACATTGTAGAAAATTTATTAAATACTGACCAAAGATAAATGTCTGTGAATCTAATAGTTCATGGTCATTGATTATTCTCAGCTAATATTTATTATATCAGAATAAGAAAACCGAAAAATTTTCTTTTCTAGCTTGTATACTTGGGTCGAGTTTTATACTTTCAATGGAATTGCGTGCTCCTCTTTTCAGCCCAGGGAATATGGAAACACTTTTGTGGCTGTGCTCGCAAAATGTTAGTAAAATTATCAGTTGCTTGTTAGATTGTCCTTTGTTTTCCTAGCCCGTTTGGAGCCAGGCTTATAACATAAAAGGATGTTATGTGCACGCATCTCTGTCACTGTATTTACCAGCGTTAAATATGTACTGAGATACGAACCTTTAGTGCATGAGTTTTATATTAGAAAGAATTTCATTCCTACATTTAATCTTTTCAGGATGAATATAACTTAATTGCGTCAGAAATTCTACACTTTGAAGACTTTATGTATACTCGATTCATTTTGTGGATTTGTGTTGAATTTCGAATTAAAATTTGTGAAGCGGCAAATCTGTTTCATTTCATAAATTTTTAACGTTACTGTAGGCTTGCAAGAGAATAATACACACTCGAGTGATCATTCGGAGAATGGCTTGCTTTAGGAAGCAATCGGTAAAATGTGTGTGGTATCCCATGGTGACTATGCGAACTTTGTAAAATACTATAAACTGTGGGTTGAATAGGAAACTTTGTTACTTATTTATACATACAGATTTTTTTTTTAGTTTTGACGCATTAAACTGATCGAAACACTCTGAACCACTAAGAGGCTAAGATGCTGTATTTTAGTGTTGACTGAACAAAGCACAGGAAAAAGACAAACATGCACTAATAATTCTTGATATTCAAATTTAATTTGTCGACAAACGGATCTTTACGCCAAGACGTGCAAACGAAATTACAGTGAAAGTGCACTCCAAAACTACAGGCTTACGAGCCCCATATTGCTGTTCTCATCAAAAGAGGGCGGACATTGCCACTTACATAACTATGACAACCGTAGAATGCCGGCACTCGGGCGGAGGTCGAGAAGTCGTAAATATGCGAAGGCAAGTTGCTGTTCGAGGGTCCTCATTCACTTTTGCAGCCAACGCTGCTAGTGTTTGATTAAACTGAGTGTATAAAAATGCTTTAACAAGCTCTTCCGACTAATGTAGCTCAAAATTTCTCTGTTGGGACCTAGGAGGGCTGCAGGAAAGGGATGCATCTCTTTCAGTTTTCTGTAATATTTTCAGTTGGAAGAAAATCTATTATTGCTTAGAATGTTAAACAGGGGAATTGACAAATATTTCACGCAAATATATTTATGGGAGATTTTCTGTATGGTAAATGAAATTGATTAGGGCCGGAATTTAATCATAAAAAAAGAATAACCCTTCAAAATACGGAAAAATAATCTTTGTTAATTAAGAAGAATGATGAAACAAGGTAATAATTGTAAATACCTCCAGAAGTTTATTTTCCATTGATGAACTGTAAAATCACTTTAATGACATTTTTGTGAACGTAAAAGCAGAAACATAGGAAATTTGTTGAATGATTTCCGCTGTTAATGAGCTTCACTGAGCTGTATTTTTCTAAAAGCTTACGAACGTGAATGACTCCTTACTCTAGTTTCAGTGTTCGAATTTCTTACTACAAAAAACAAGAAATTTTATATAGATCGGTTGAAATTTTTCCATTTGTCTGGGTAAAGATTTGTTCATTGGTAAGATTCTTAAGCAAGTCTCTGGTTTGCAATGTCATATTCTTTTTAACAAATTATCCCAAGATAAAAATGCGTATCAAGGCGAACATCAAGTAAAAAATGTAACCAATAAATGTTATATAAGTGCTTCTAAATGAGACAGCTGTAAGAAATTTTGTTTTCAGTTTTGACATGGAAGTGTACAATGCAAGTCATGAAGTCATTTTTAGTGTATATATTCTACATCAAATTAAAGATCTGCAGTACAGTTGCAGTAGCAATAAAGGCAAATACCGGTGCGAGTGTAAATACGGAATAGGATGCGTGATGCTAGTTATGTACTCTCTAAGTTCTATTCGCTCGAAGAAATCCTTTTGATGCCCAAGTTATGTTATGTCATTATAAAAATGAATGCTACATGTATACCTTCTGTACAGATATCAAGAGTAGTGTCCCAGTTCATTAATACACAGCTCTGAGCATAAACCCATGACTTTTTAGAAGAAAATTAATAGTTATCATCTTCGAAGCAGTAAGAACCGTGATCTAAAGTGTGAAAAACTTTCATGAACAAGCAAAAAAGATAAAGAAAATAAAGCCTTCGCTCGGAACATAGTCAAAACTCATGAAAAAAAGGTAGTTTGCATTTCTAAAATTTAGGTCTGTATCAGAGTGTGTTTGAGTTGGTATGCGGTTGTGGACCATTCAAAAGACTATGTTGAAACATCACAGCTCTGAATCATTAACCGACATTGAATGGTTCTACAGTTGATTGAAATGCTTCTAGTTAACAAATGAAACAAAACTGATATTTAAAGCGATAGTGTGTTCGTGCTTCGGCTCTACAGCACATACACGGAGCGAGCTGTCAGAACACGCGTGTCGGGGACAGGCGAGGCACTCATGATTGCTTGGAGACTAACTCTGACGCAATAAAAAGTTCCTTCATTTTTCTTGAGAGCGTGTTACGCATTAATTAAAAGTGAAGTTTGCAGTAACACTATTAAGACTCCCGAGGTCGGCAAAGTTACGAAACAACTTCGATGTTCAAGAAGGCATTCCCTAGCTTAAGTTCATCCCAGGAATCCAGGGTGTCGTTCAGGGTGACTTGATTGCATTTTTAGGTTTAAAACATCTTGCTATGTAATTTGAATCTCAATAATTTCCCCAATTTCCTTTTCCAAATCTGAATTCAACGTATATTTGCCCATTTAATCAGGCATGACAGAATCTCTCTTTTTAGCGAGTTGCAGACAATGCAACTAAAGGCATCTGCTTTACAAAGGCTGGCTTCCAAAATAATTTGCACGCAGTGGAGAGCGGGCTGTAACTATACGAAGTCGTTCTTTCATTATGTTAAGGCAATGAAAAAGTAAACAAGTAAATCAAAGTATAGCAAATTCCTTTCCTCTAGATTGAAAAAGTAACACGACACTATTTCCAGGTCGCAAAAGAGTTCACAATCGGAATTCTCTGTATTGAACGGAAATTTCTATAACTATATAGTTTAGCTTGTAATTAGAGGACAATAAATAACGTCAGCTAAAATCACGTCTTCAGAACTGTCTTACAGATTTACAGAAGTCTTCTTTCCGAAGTACGAATATCTTGCTGTATATGTTCCAAGTGGATAGGAGTAATTCTGAGCATTTAAATTTTACTTTATTCAAATGCCGTCAGGTGATATGCTTTGCTTCAGAAGAGTGTTTTGAAGATTAATTTTCTCACAAGCCTTTTTCTTTTGAAAGCTGAAACTTTTCCTGTAATGATTTCGGGGCTCCTTTTGACTTACGATAAACACGAAAAAATCCAGCTATATGCCTAAGGTGTGTTGCGCGTAGATGAATAACTGTATAAACTGCATGAAATGTGCGCATTTTTATGATTTGGCTCTCCGTGACACTGCTGTACCTGTCTACTATTGTATTGTAGTTTATGGATCTTTAATTTTTACCAATCAGAACTCAAGTATCATTCCCTTACAGCGCGGACATCAAAAGCATTGTCACGATACGCACATGGCTCGTATGACGTAACGATAGAGGAATTTAAACCTCGACAGTGAGAGTGGAAATGAAATTAAAGAAGGAAAATACACAGGGAGAGAATGGACAGAAAGGAGGAAAAGTAGGAACAGCAGGATTAGCATAGTGCATCACGAGTTTACCTTAGTTTTATCAGCATGTATAATAACGACAAAATTTGAAAGATTTAAACATATTGATTTTTGAACGTGGAACACACGAGTTATAGCACACAAAAATCTAAGCGAAATGATTAAAAGGAGCATGAGTGTCATAATGAAAAGTACACATGGCATTCCTGACATAAAAAATTCAATGCGACATGATATTCAAAGAACATGGGTGTCATGCTCACCGCGAACCAAGATTATTAATTATTAAGCGTGAGCAAATGATTAACGATTAACGAACATTTGCACAAAATTTAGGGCAAATACTAAATAACATGAGATCACTAAGTAATGGGGACAACGTATGACAGGGTAACATCCTTGCTCACCACAAAGTGTCAGAAACTTTAGAACAACTCGCATTACGCGCCACTCGAACTCGCTCTATAACCGAATAACACATTTCCGCTACGTGTATTACACCACAACATGAAACATCATTTCATAAATAGCGCGCCATCTCAAAACACTTTCCAATGTGCTGTTCTGTACCTAAACTTGCACTTTTGATCACTGCCTCAATTTCTCAACACCACAAAACACTCGAACTCCTCTGCAATGTGTCGCTGCTGTTAATTCACTGCCGGCTCCATTGTGCTGTTGATAGGGCTCAGCTGCGTACTCAGTTCACTGCTACGCCATGGAGATGCCTCTTCATCTTCCCGGCGTTGATGACAAAACGCCTGGCTATCTTCCAATGTTCAATGACTTGTTGGCAGTTGCGCTTCGTTGGTGTCAGAGATATCGACCTCGTTCTTCTGCAATTATGCTCTTGTGGTTGTTTTGATGCTGAATTGCGTAGTTACTGCCTGTTGCCTCTCTCGCTGCTGGTAGAATCCTTAACCTCTCGTAGATATCATCAGCGTCCACTTGTACAGAGGGGTTTTATGTCTTGACGCTCCTGAAGGGGTTTATCTTGAATTGTTGATTTGCCGGGGTGTACCGGCAATTTTGCCGGTACCCCAGCCTCGCACTCAAAATCTATGCGCCTCTCCTATTGCGTTACCGAGAGAAAAATCCTCCCGATTCTTCGTGTCACGCCCTCATATGTGTCTGGCCTGATTTCTTCTGGCGTGTACTTTTTGTGTCTGGCCTGAACTTTTCATTATGACACTCATGCTCCTTTTAATCATTTCGTTTAGATTTTTGTGTGCTTTAGCTCGCGTGTTCAACGTTCAAAAATCAATATGTTTAAATCTTTCAAATTTTGTCGTTATTATCCATGCTGATAAAACTAAGGTAAACTCGTGATACACTATGCTAATACTGCTGTTCCTACTTTCTGTCCATTCTCTCCCTGTGTATTTTCCTTCTTTAATTTCATTTCCACTCTCACTGTCGAGGTTTAAATTCCTCTATCGTTACGTCATACGGCCGAGCCATGTGCGTATCGTGACAGCATGGTTGACCCAGTGATGTTACTGTTGTAAGTCGAGAGCGTCGTTTTCGGAGGATTTTGTTTTGAATGATTCCCTGACTGTTGAAGTTTCATTGCCCGCATTGTGCCTGGAAGATTTTCCCGCCGTGTGTCGACCGAGTTCTCTTCACCAAGAACGCCAACGTTCACCGCCTCGATGACGCAGAAGGGCGTGGAGATAGCCGTACTGATCACATGCTAGTGGGCTTACGGTCGTTTTTCGCCGGGGCCATCGACATAGCCACGTTAACTCTTTTCTTGCAATATCGCCATTGGAAAGTACAACTTTAGAGGCAGGAGGGCCACAGCTGGTGTATAACATGGTCTGTTAATTTATCCTTTTCTTAAAATCCCGCTTTTCACTATCCCCTAAGGCATTACATATTTTTGCAAAAAGAATCCGAAAAATGACTCTCGATGGAGTGTCAATATTTAGAGTCTATTACATTTCTCTGTTTAAAACAGATGAGAGGTTTTCGAAACAAGAATTTTCCTCTACAATACGCTATGTTTTCGAGAACATATTCGTCGATGCTGTGATGTATTTCTGCCGAGTTCAAACAAAAAAAAGGAAAATAGTAGCTCATCGATGTTCTTCAAACCAACTTATCAAAATCGACATATATTTCCCAACCTAATTTGAACAGTATGGGTATATTTTTTGAAATACATCGTAAACTACAAAATAGAGCCCAACCATTGAGTGAAAATCATTTTGAAGCATATTTCCACAATTTCTTCGGAAGTAGCTCAAATTGTTTGGCCGTATTTGTTTAGCCTGGAATAAAATAGAAGAAGAGACAGAACTGAACTGTAAATCTATTTTGTGCAAACTTTGGCAACTTCCAGTAATTTCGAATGGAACTGTCACAATTTTGTTATAATTTATTGGGATTCTGTTTTTCGCATCGCCTCACTTCGGTTAATATCTTCACATTGTCCTAATGTTCATCTGCAGCCTTAGCCCCATTGCATTATTTTTACTTTACGAAAAATAAAGATGACGACTTATGTTCGATACGGTACTTTTCTTGAGCCTCCAATATAATTTTTAGCTAGAAAATTTTGTTAAACTCAGAATAATTTTAATTATTCTTAGATGTTATTAGCAACATCTCACATGCCATACCACTAAATAGATAAAATCAAGCAGGACTATTATTTCTCTACTCTCAGTACCTGTGAAATTCGATTTCATTTTTCAGCTGGTTGCAGACATATGAAATGGAATTTGGGAGATGGATGTGCAGTATTATTCGGAAAGTTGTAATTTAGTATTATGTTTAGGTACAAATTGCCATTCATTTTTCCTCAATGACCATTTTACATTTTTTTAATTCCTGTCAAGTGGTGATAAAGTTCAAATTGAAAATTAGGTCTCGAGTCAAACGTTTTACGTGAGCAATGGAACGTTTGTTCCACTTTTGTGCAAAAATTTTTAGTTATTCTAAATTATAGGATATTTAGTAATTATAAATTATAGGAGGCGGAATTCAAAAGATAGCAGAACGCAATATGAATTTGAGATTGACATCTGCTCCGTGAACATTAGATGTTGACTAACCTTAATGTTCTGTGCGAATAAAAAGTTTTCCTGATGAAGCCTCTACACAGCGACTGAAAGGCCTTCGACGCGAGCTAATTAAGAAATGCACTCGAATTTCCCTGCAATTTCAGCGAATGAAAAATCATTGTCACAATACACTCAAGACCTATTCTTTAAAGATACTTCGTTATTCTGTTGGCTTGAATCTGCAGAGACATAGAAATTGAATTTAAAACCTTATTGGAAAAAGGACCGAAAGAACAGGTTTGTTTCGGTTTTTAATACTTCGAATGAAATTGGATAAATAGAAACGAATAATGAACAGAAAATATCTACAGGTAATGATAATTTATTATTTGAGCAACAGTTATTTTTGTATTATATTTATTTCTTGAAACTTTGATATCGATGAATTCAATGAACCTAATTTTCGTTTTAAGAAACTTTAGGTGATAATACGGCAATATTCCGATCGAAGTCGGCAATTTTCACCCTATTTTAAGCCTTTAAATTTTTTAACGACCACTTGGGAAGGGTGCCTTAATAACTGCTAATATAATTTTGAAAGCAATTCGGTAGATTTAGAAATTTTTCTGGGCTTCAGATCCCTTTACTGCAGAACATCACTTCATGCAAAAATCAATTTCCATGGCTACGTCCATTACTGGTCAATTAGTGGCAGTCTATCCAGGCAGTTTTCAACATTTGAAAACTTTTTTATGACTTCTCCATCATTACACTCGCGTTCTGCTGCACAAGAAATTTTCAGATTTATCAAGTCTAGAGCAGCGGTTCCTAACCTGCGGGGATTTCCCCACTGGTGGGGAATGGCGGAGTTGCCAGGTGGGGAATCTCGTGTATTTGTTCCCACCCACATAAAATCGATTGGATTTCCAAATCTAATACATTACATCAAAATGTTGACTTACTTCACAAATCACAACCATTTACAGACTGTTTTAATAACAAAAAAACCATAATGAGGTATTGTACGTGATGTTTGGGTAAAAGTAACACTGCTGTGTTAAGAATGTCACAGATAAGTAAAAGGAAGTTGTTGTGGTAAGGAATGTTCCATTCCCTACCAATGCAGTGGTGGGGAATGGAAAGTTGGCTCACTAAAAAGTGATGAATTAGAGGAAAAAGGTTAGGAACCACTGTCCTAGAGGAAGGTTCGAATGGATCGAGCGCAAATGCGATAAGCGTACGGGTTTCCTCGAATAGCTCCAGTACTCGTCTTCTCCATAACTATCATTCTCATATAAACTGCGTGATTTGCTTTGATGAAAATGCTGCTGTTAGAGGACTAAACATAAACCACTGTCTTAATTTTTTTCCTCAGTGTAATTCTCTCTCCTTTTTTCACGGCGGAGACAACGATGATTAACGGAAAGAAATGAACCGTCAGGTAACAGTTATGATGCAAGCTCGAGTCCCTTCAACCGATTTCGTTAGCTCTCTCAAGTAGAACAGGAATTCATTCATATAAAGTCGTATGATGTCATTAATTAATTGCAGCAGAACGCGCGTTTGGCGAAAGAGCAAGTACTGTACGTTCAGAAATGCTCTGAGACCGACGGCATCGGTTTTTAGTTTTTCATGGGGCGATTCGGTCAAAGATTTGAAGTTGCAATTCAAAATACTGTATAAGAGCAGGTCTTTGAAAAGAAATGTTAGTTTCTCTGAAGTATTTTGATGCAAATTCTACTGTGGCTATTCATGTTCATTTCCTTGGTAAGTAAAAATTTAGCTCGTTTATAGTTCACTGGAAGGATTCACACCTCAGCAAGGAGAATGAATTACGTTGAAATACACAAAGTGGTGATACATATTCTCATTGGATTACACTCGATATTATTGAACTTCATGTGCTCATGATTAAATACGAATAACAATTATGGCTTACTTTCATAAAAATCACGATATGTTCTTGAGAACTTATTTTATTCTTTAAACGAATAACACTGAACAGGGCCATCGGGGAAAGGAGGAGCCACGAAAGAACAATGAAAACCTAAACCCAAGGGGGAATGAAGAACGACTTAACTCATATTCTAAATTAGCAGTAATATCTCAACACATCATCAATTAGCAATGAAAGTTATAACACGAAATAAAAGGAAGTCAGAAGCAGCGTTGCCATCATTGTGAATATCGCAGACGCAGAGAAACAAGCAGAGTGAATCTCAAATGTCGGTTAACACCCTTTTAATTCAAACTGAGGAAGGGATTTACTTTCAGATTCTAAAGAAATAGTGCAACAAATTTCCTCTAGCCAAAAATCAAAACAATATTCGGAACTAGGTACCTATTAGACGTACGTCTGTAATCTAATATCAAATTTGAATTTATACACATCTACACCACGATTTACTTTGTATGTCGTTGTACGTGAGGCTAAAAGACTTAATCAAGCGAAGTAAAACTTTTGACTCGTATTGCTTTAGTCTGTAATTCAGCTTCTGCGTAAAACTAGGAAAATCGATCTAACTTTGCACGCATTTTACTCATTACTGTGCATGAAAGCTGACAAAAAACGAAGCTTGACACTGACGCAGGGATAGGAAGCAATCGAAAACTAATCTAATTTATTTCATTTTAAATAAATGAATGAATGTTTCACCCCGAAAATGGGCTGCAAGACGTGAGAGACCGGGACACCTGCACGCCTGCAACGCCCCTCCTGTACCCCGTGCCACGATCACTGTCACAGGAGAACAAATATTTAATTTTTGAAGAAATTGAGTCGAAAACGACTGCTCAAAAATTATGGAATAAAGTGTTTGCTCAATTTAAATTTGTCTCACGCTGCCAAATAGATGGGTCAGTGAGACCTCGTGCGTTATTAAAGAATCGCGACACAAGAATTAGGTATTGGGTGAACACGTAGTCTTGCAGAAAATAATGCAGGGCAAGAGAGTTCAGCTTAATTGCTAGCATTAGCATCTCAAGACTAACTCTAGTCCAAGTAAATATACTAAATCCTAAGTTAATTATTGTAATTAATTATAGTGATACATAATTAATTTCAGCACTCCAATTTGAACACGAAATTTAATAATAATTGAAGTAGAAATTTGGAGTACTATTTGCCGTTTTAATATAAAGTAAGAATTAAGTTGATGTGCGGCAACGTTACTCAAGGTTTTAATCTCCCATTTTACTTAAGGTAAGTGAGGCAGGTTACTTTGAGCTGCAACTAACGTCACTATCGTAAAATTGTGGCGCAAACCATTACGGTGACTCACATCAGTCGAGCAGCCGAACTCGAGTGGCGAAGCAGAAGTGAAGCGCAGGGAGGCAGTAGCTCGGCAGTCCATCATGGCACCGTCATGACCATCTCGATGAAGAATGCATGTAGAACTGGAGACGGTAACCACAACACCTGCCACTCAGAAGTTGATCTTACAGTAGGCTTAATACCTAGAGAAATCAAGAAGCTCAAGTCAGGTGGAAGGCTGGTAGGCAACGACCCTGATCATGTCGCAGAGACTGCACGAAGTGACTTTTTCTTCGCCGTGTATATTTGGGCAGAAAACTTTATTGTTAAGTACACCTAATGGTTGCGCCTTTGATAAATGAAACGAATTTTAGTGAGTTTTTACTTTAATTTGACCTTTAATTTTTAAGGGAGTTATTTTATAAGAACGTTTGCCATAACAGAATCACCGAAGAAGAACTTTACTTTTTCTACAACAGCAGAATTTTTTATAAGCTTCATAATATTCTCATTTTCGATAGAACGGCAAATAATATACAATTGATATAATGGGGAAAAAGATATAAAATGGTTGAACGTTTTACTTAGGATAATTTTTAGCTAAATAGGGATAAAATGCACACAGTTGTCTTCAGACTTCCACAACATTCAAGATTTCAGATTTCACGGAAAACCACAAAATTAGGCGGAATTATGTAAGGTATGATGTGTTATAGAGAATTTTCTGGGGCGCAGCGGCAGAACTAAATTTCCTGTAAATTCACGTAAGATGTGAAATTAAGTTCGTATACCAAAATAGAGTGCGTCGCAAAATTTCCAAGTCAAAGCAACAAGTTTTCTAAATTCCGAGGCATGGCTTTTGAACGGAGCAACGTGCTACTAAATCGCTCAAGAAAGCAGCCTACTTTCTTGAACGCAGCTTACAGCAAACTGTGGTGCACATTCTCCTTTTAAAAATACACGTAATGCACAGGAGGTGTTTTAGGTACCTAGCCCTTACACCCTATGCATGAAAAATATTTGTCAACGACTGCAAATCCAGCCTTTCGTCTGAGACGAGCATATTACATTTTTCTTCGTCTCGAAATAATTCATTAGCAACCGCGACATCGTTGAGAAATTCATCAGGAGTGTCCTTCAAAGACGGAGACTAGAGCCTTTGAATTTCTACTTAAATCATGTTTCTTTCACACTACCTGGGCTTCATTTTTGAAAATTTTGAAATCATTTCCTGGCCTAAATGATGAGTTTCACAAACTGGATGAAATTCTGCGTCGCGATCTACACTGAATTGAGACTTGGTGGCCACTCCAATATTCACGCCACTCGACTCAGTCTCTGTGATGGTATGAAAGAATCAGCGCGCGGGGTGTAGAATCAGAGATTTACGTCTTCCCAAAATTTTCTATTAAAGCAGTGACTTAAAAAGTGAAATTTTGCCAAAAGAGTTATTGCCATCGCAGGTCGGACACCTTGTAAAATCGAGTGTTTTAAGACTCACACTTCAGGCGACGAGCACCATCATTTTCTGGTGATCATCTCTGAGTAAGGATTGTTTCGCGATGACGCGTTCGATTACAAGTTATAGAATGCAAAGCTTTGATGACTCATCTAAAATACTGCTTGCAGTTGAGACGTATTTGCGAATACTTATAGATTACCATGGCAACATACAAATATATGTACCTCATGAAGAATTTTGTGTGGTAAAATAGTGCATCAACTTTGATACAAAACGATGCTTGAGAAATAGGACATCTGAGCAGCCCTTTGCATCAAAATATATTTTGCACTTCCAAGAGTTAGAGGAAACTAAAGAAAATTTTCGTGTTTTCCGTTGACTTTTGAGGTTCGTTCAATGTATTAACAAAAGAGAAGACTCGACAAAACATCAACAAAAAACATTGAAAATATTTTTTGCAATAGAAAAGTAACTTAGAAATACCGCCAAAATATTTTTAACGATCGATTTCTGTAATTTGGAAATCGTTCTTCAATATTACGCGTATAGCAAAATTTCTCACGTTGAACGATGAATGAAGATTTTATATACATGTAGCGTGCTTTCGTCAGTTCAATATGAGAAAAAATACAGTTTTTGAGAGCCGTTTCTATCGGATATTTTCCCGCTATTTTAGGTGTGCTTAAATTCATTGATGCAAAATATTAAACTTGATATGGATTCTCCTTCTGCAATAAGTTTGAATAGTTTGCTACCACTCACAATTTATTCGATTAAACAGCCAATAAACTTTCTTTATCAATCTTTTCCCTTAAGAGTCCGACATGCAAATGACAATGAGTACGATTTTTACTTAGTGTTTTTTAATACGGAATGATGCAGCATAATCCTCTTAAATATCCTTTGAATTTCGCATTTGAACTTTTCATCATGCAGAAAATCCGGCTTTAAAAATAAACACACAAATTTTTTAGCGTAAACAGTGTTTTTTTATTTGCATGCGGAAGAGTTTCGAATTCAAGGCGAGGTTACTGAGCAGTTGGCAGAGCATTTTGTGTCCGCTGTCGCTCGCTGACTTTTTATGCAGTTGGTAATAATTTATGTTGAAATGACCATTGTCGTCGACGCAATGATTTCTGAGAATTCATCGTAGCAAAATTTTTTCAGGCAGTGTCGAATTTATTTCGAATTTGCATTTTATGTAAAACAACTTCCCTTTTTCAAATATCGTTGTACTCAGCGAAATTAGATACATTCGAATGTGTTGAACCTTTTACTAAATTATCTTAGCTTACCTTGGTGTCCATTGAATCATTAAACGAATTTTCAAGTGACAAAAAAAGTCACTCAATTCTTCTTTTTTTAAATGCTAAACATTTTTCGCCCAAAAATTGACTTTCTGTGGAATTATTGAATTTAATCAAAAGCATTTAGGGTAAAAGATCAGACGAAGATCAATGAGGAAATTGATCAAAGAGATCAGTTTGGGGAGTACGACTAAAAATATTCAGTAGGTCTGTTGAGATCCCTCTTAAACATTTTAGTTTTAAAGATGAAAATTGAAATATCAAAAATTAGGGCCAAACTGGTTTCACCATGGTTCGAACTGGCATTTTAAAACTAAGGAACTCTCGTCTCATTTTCTTCAGTTAAGTCCAGATGATAACCAGACTTAGTATGACTGACAAATTTTGACCTATGCATGCTTTACGAAGCAAAATAAGCATTGAAAAACGCACTTTTTGTAACAAAACAGCTCACCTTGCTTGACAGGACGCAATGAATTGCCGGGACCATTTCTAAGGATTGTGAAATAAGAGAAGTAGCCCCCATTATTGTCGAATCTCGCCCTTATTAATTTTTCTACATGGTACATTCGATCTGGAGTTTCAACTTTTCGAATGTGCTCCCTCCCACGCAATAACTGAGGCAATGAAGCACCTCAAAAAGGCATTAGAAAAAATTCTTCCCGGATGGGCTTCTTAATTCGGAAGATAAGGTTCTGTGAATATTTGAATAGAAATGTTTTTCACAAAGTTAATGAAATCGTATGTATTTGAGTGTCAGTTGTATTTGTGTGCGAATAAATTGACACTATTTTCGTAATTCAAGGATATGATCCCAAACCTGACATTTATTTCGCATTCTTCTCTGGGTGCATACATACCTACTTGCAATATATGACGTCGTATTTATTATACTGTTGTGTATTGTACATAGTTCCTTTACGGCCACGATGCAGCGGTGAGCAACGCCACTTTAAAAATTAATCGCTTTCAAAGTATCGTCAGTCCTCCCGAAGAACTGATTTTAGCTTTTTGAAATCTTGTTTTTCTTTCCATTGTTTGATTTACTTTAATAAAATTCCCACTTCAATAATTTTTGAAAAAGAATTTCGCAATGAGAATGAGATTTCGCTTTGAATATGCGTTCTAATTTTCACTTTTAGCTTCTCACGCGTTGCAGTTCAGAAAGAAATAATATTCACAACTGAACTAGTGCAATCTTTTGTTTTGTGGGGATGTAAAATTGCTACAATATTTTTTACCAGCGTTATGTAGAGTAATTGAGAAGCCAGTAATTCGAAATAAACTTCCATTTTACGGAAAATTGTTTTAAATTTTAATTCCGAGTTCAAGTATTTTTAGGTAAAATGAACGGTTTGTTTCCAGCGAATAAGAAGTACTTGCTCTGAAAATCGGGAGTGGAATCAATTAAGGTGGGTTTTAGAAAATCTTCGAAAGACTGCAAACCATTGAACGCGTAGTTGGTAGCACAGCAGCAGCCCTTGAAGGGTCGTGTCGCGTTTGTTATGAAAGAAGCAAAGTTTCGGGGCTGAAAAAAAATGAAAACATGGTCAGAAATGCGCTGCTCCGGCATTTTTTTGAGCCCTCACAGAGTAAGAGCGTCGCTGGAAAATATCTCGAAATTTTTTGCTCCACTTTTGAACTCGCATTAGCAGAGGTAGATAATGCTGGAATGAATTGACCTGGCAATCAGACGATTTTTATATTTAATTACTGAATTTAACCAATGTAGGAGTTGATGCAACACATCGTGTACTGTGGGGCATGAGTAAGCAAACGCAATTTCAATTGTTTAGAGCAATGGTGAAACTATTTCCAGATTTTTATTATCCACAGATTCCTAAGAACGATTTATTGGCAATGTTGAATACCTAGTCAACTAAGTTTCAAGTACAATTAAATTATTGCTGAGAATCGAAAGAATACTTAATATGTACCGCGCAGGATCCTCCATCACCGAAATAGCGAAGACTCGTAAGGTTGCCCGGACAACCGTTTGGAGCACAGCCAGCGGTGTGAAGAGCGAGAAGACTGCATAGAACGATTTCGAAAAACATCGGTCACAACAAACCACACCTTGTCCACATCGTGTGAAAGCGGATCAGGTCAAACCGTAAAAGATCTTTAAGGAAGATGGTATAAAGTGTGAAGCCAATCCAGAACAGTGAGGAAGATTCCCTAATGATTTGAAAATATCTACCTTTGCCTTAGAAAGGACGTAAACTCTCACCAAAATTGAAATTGGGAGAAGATGTGGGAAAAATCTCCCACATGCTCGCGAGGTGCACTTGTCAGTTGAGACCGTGGCGTGAAGTTGGGCGAGCCGCTTTGCTTCTTTCCGTTGTTTTCGGTCGTATTGCAGTCATTGGGAAGTAATGTCGGTGGAGTTCTTTAGTTTTTAGGTAGGATTTAAGGTGAGAGCTGGTCTGTTTCTGCATTGGAGATGTGTCCTGCCGGTGTCATCCCTCTAATTTATCATCACAATACCTAAGTATTCTAAATTTCTTGCTGCTTCTGTGTTTCAACTACATTTACGTTTGCGTGCCTGTGTCTATTTTTCCATTACTGTTTATTTTTGGGTTTATTGAATCTCTTGAAGGTGTTCAGGGTTTTAAGCGATAAAACGTTACACAATAAACATTGAAATTGAATTTAAAACGGCAGTTGCCGTACTTTATTGGAGATTGAGCAATGCTCATATCTCAGTG